>JAODLL010024034.1:0-24963 GCA_026546735.1 Forbesichthys agassizii
TTTTCTCAATTAATATTATTCCTACTGAGTCAAATAACAGACATGCTTGACTCATCTATCTATCTATCTATCTATCTATCTATCTATCTATCTGTCTATCTGTCTGTCTGTCTGTCTGTCTGTCTGAGGAAACTACTTATTTATATGTGGGTCTTTTTCACATAACTGACAAAGTGTCACTTGTCAATATGTTGAGACTTCTCTACGTCCAGTATTATTTTGCTGAATAGCAAGTAAATAGCATGTAAAATGCTGCAAATAAAACGTGATACAACATGATTCGACGCCAAAAAAAAAGTGGGTAAAATAAATTCCCTTAACCTTGCATGTACAGCGTTAAGACTTATTTGCAATGCCATGACCAGTCAGACCTGGTCCAACCTGCCTATTATCTGAAACAGCAGCAAGCAGGATGTTTGCATCATATCATCACAATTTAGTATGTAATTATCCAGTCCAATATCGACTTTGCACGAAGATGGGGGATAGGTTTTATTTTAACAATATAGCTAAAAATCTCTGCGGTTAATTATTTACACATTCATTAAAACTAAAGAGAAGAAGCACCTCTTAATGTGGGTGACATGCAGATAATTAACTACAAAGTCACCTATAGAGACCATTTTGTTTATTAAAATAATCAAAATATATACTATATATATTATTCACTTTAAACTTCTGGTTTTTAATGCCCAGGAGAATTACCAAGGCCTGTCTAATTATCTTTTAAACCAACCTTCTAAAATATATTTTAGGTATTTTAGTTCTTTTTGAAGAATTGATGACAGCCCGCTTTAGAACATGCTGGGAAAACTCTTTTTACTGACTCAGATCCTTTCAAATCGTTCAATAAAATGAAAAAATCTTTGTGTCATTTAGTTCATTTGAGTCAATCCGACCCCCTCCCCCCCAATAATTAAGGAATGGACACATTCTGATTTACTTAAGAATTGAACCATTAGTTATATATACAGTATGTCTGTATAATTCTGCTGCTGGCTAAATGTACATAGACATTAAGCGGAAACAGTTAGCTGGAGGATCGCACATGAAGCGGATCTTGTTGTATAAATCTACTGCAAGCTGTTCGAATGAATGATACAATTGAACAAATGACTGAAAGAAGGAATTGTGAGTCCGGAGTTACTAAAACAATCCTTTCTAAATAAACATATAGTTTGCTGCACATCACTACTCTGGTGGTTTATGTAAATCGATACAAAAGTAAAAGATGAGAATGAAATATGTGTGCTGATGAAGTTGTTACAAATAGCTAAGGCGTGTAAAACCTAGTGTGGCTCTGCCCGACTATTGTTCTCAGTTAAATTTACTATGCTGAGATTATATGTTTGTATTAGTTATGTTCATATCCTGCTGGCAGTCCAATCAGGGTGGGTTAGTGAGATGACGTTGATGTCAAGCGTGTTTCAAAATGGTGGTAGAGCTAGATGAGGCGATCAAAACAGTAATGTCGATTGGTTAACTTAAAGGTAAAGTCAGCTAAGATACTTTTTTTTTGTTGTCAATTTCAACTAATTTCACTAGCCTGAAAAAATCTCCACAGCCCTGGCTCCGTAAATAGTAACATATACAAAATGGCGAACACCACTCAACAAACCCACCGTGGAGCGATACTGTTTTTGAGCTTGTTGTTAGCAAGAATGACCCAAGAATGATAAATGCTGTCCAATAGTTTTCAAAAGCAATCAGAGGAAACAACTGTTAACATCCATTCCCAATAGAGCATTTCCAGACCTTATTCACAAAGTGATTTCAGGCCTGATTACAGGTTACGTGTCCCCCAATCCTCTCAATATTGGAAACAGTTGGATTTGTCCCACCCAAAATGTATCCAGCGAGGGAGGAATAATGTTAATGTTAAACTTTTATTTTGAAAGCGTAACAAGCACGCTAGTCTCTGACAGGCTTTTCCTGTCTCGTCTTAATGTCTGATGTGTAGAATGTTTTCATAGTTTCATGTTTGTGTAATGTCTTCTTCTGAGCCTGCATGGGATGGCTTCAACCGCTCATGCCTTGAGGCTGAATCGTAGGCTTTTTAAGCAATATTCACATCATGTGCCGATCATTTTCTGTTATAAAATCATTTATAACTCAGATTTTTCTAGCTGTGTGACTTTCACATTCATTCTTCTGCTCCTTGAAGAGACTCAATTTATTTAAGCCGCTCAGCAACTGTTTCTGTGATTGTAGGCTATAGCCTATTTGCCTATTTTGTCTCATGGCAGAACGTAAACATATTAATTTCTGCAGCAAGTTTGTGAAAAGGAAACAGCAACTTTATCAGTTGGTATAATGTATGACAGTATAAGCACTTTGAGCTGCAGTTCTGTATGATAAAGATGATTATTATTATTAATGGCATCTACAGTCGTATTTTTGCACCCCCCCCCTCCTCCCCCTCCCCCCTATACACACACATACAGTTTCACCAGAATGCAGGAATATACTTTTTTAACCCTTGTGACAGCCCTGCCTTGTTTTAGCAGGCCTGTGGTCCTTATTGGCTGGATAGGCCCCAATTAATGAAATGCACCTGAGTAGATCACATATTTAGGATTTAGGTGTGTTGCAGCACACTGTCTCTGTGACCCTCCTGGCACCACACATGTTGTTTGGGTTGTGGCTTAGTTTTGTTAGCATGCAACACACACACACACCACATATATTCAGGTCATACACCTACAGACATTCACACATCATTCTATATTATTCTGTTAGTTTAATGTTGTTTGTTTAGTTTACAGCCCTTGAGCCAGGCCATGACACCCTCAAAATGTCCTGGGGGAGGACACCCAGGCCACACGCATTGTAATGTGTCACTCATACTCTCACTCCTATTTCTGACATCGAACGTTTACCTGTTTTACTGTTAGTGTCTAACTAAGATGACAAAATGGCATCCATGTCACACATGACCATGATATGTAGAGCAGACAAAGGTTTAGCTGTAAACAAAATAAGAGGGTTTATCTGTGATGAGACACATCAAAGATGCTGTTAATATTTACTAAATTCCCGTTTTTATACAAATCTGCATTTCATGGGCTGAAAACTGATCTACACGTCATATCTGTTATAAATCTCCCTAGGAAGGTACACTTAGTAAGCTCATATGTCACCAACTTCAAATGTTAATGAGGGTCTCCCTTTCAGCCCCTCCCCTGACTTTTCAAAGTTGTAGTGGGCGGAGTCAGGCTCAGCGCTGGGGTGCATTGTAATTGACAGCTTTGTGCACAGTACATGCATAATTGTATAGATCCCTTTGGTTGTCAAGGCTATATCAGCCATCATACTCTCTGTGACAATGTACAATTATGTCATTTAGCAGACGCTTTTATCCAAAGCCACGCAAGTTGAGTACAACTATTATTACGAGCAGCAAGTTAGGTCTCTGGCTCTGAGATACTTACAGGTAGGTCGACTCCAGGGCTCAAACCCAAGTCCTTCCGGTTGGAAGTCCAACACCCAGACCACTAGAGCATCCTGCCTAGTCCCCATATCTGCTTTATTGCATATCTGAATTTAATATCCAGTCTATTATCCCCCTTAAAAGTTACTATAACTACAACCCACCGTAACACAGCGTGCTTGTCAGTGTACTGTCCACGGTAACCACGGTAACGAGCCGCAACATGGCGCTGACACCCGACAGGCTCCGGTTCTGCGCTGAGGCGGTTCTGACACCACGTGAGACGAGCTGCGGTGTCGAGACGGACAGGCGCGGCCACATGACGCATGGCCGGGGGTCGCCATGGGTTAGCCGGATGCCGCAGCGATGAGACGCCGGCTGTCCAGCGGAACGGCAACGCAGTCAGCGTGGGCATCTGACCCTTTGACCTGCCTGTTAAGAGTCTACTCACCGCTGAGAGGAATGCAAACAAGAGCTTTCCCCATCAATGCTACGAACAAGTATACTTTATAGCCCATTGTTGACTTAATAAATATGCTGTTGTCAACGTCACAGAAAAGTTTGTGTTTTGTGTTGCATTTTCCCATATATGAAGGATAGTCCTAGAGCTGTGTGTAACCAGAGCAGCTGTTGTGCCAATACATGTTACAAATGTTGAGTTTGATCATCGTCTGTGTCAGCAGAAGGCAAATCCAGATGTGGGAAAGCCAAACCCCTCCAGGAATGTAGGCTACCATGTGTGGGATGACTATTTCCTCTAACTCTATGTTATAAAAACTTTATTTAAGATGAGAAATGGTTTGAATGTCTATATTGTCTGTTTATATTGTCTCTCTACCTGTCTCTATGTTGTGTGGGATTTGGTTTGTAGATAAGTGATTAATATATGGTTATAATTATGAGGTCATGAAGGAAACAGCCACTTCCTAATTTGTTACATCTAGCACATGACACTGTTATGACCCATCACATTCAGAATAATATTGTGGTGAGAGATCGTATGTTTTGAAAAACAAGCCTGTTCTTATTAAAAATCGTCCTCAAAATGTGGAAAATGTGTCAGTATAGACATAACATAACATCCTGCATGGAAGTTGGAGAGGAATATTTTCCCCAATTACCTCCGAAGGCAGTGCTTCTCAAACACAAATCTTTTTGACTGCTCCGCAAGAGCTCTCGGTCGGTGAACCGTAGGATCTCTCCCGACACCACGCTTGAACGTTGCATAACTGTTGGAGTTTGTCTCTCCCGGTCGTTATCAGGCCATCTCTGCTTGTTGTTATCTCTGTTGTGCTCTGAGCGGATTTAGCGGGGGTGTGGGGGCGTTGGTTAGCGGTGACCTCTGACCTCTGATGACAGCCCACGGCAGGGTGGCCGGCTGTGGAACGAACGCGAGTTCAGACTCGGTCTCTCCGCAGGCCCATAGCTTTGTGCCCGTCAAGAATGCTTCAAAAGGAAGGGCGTGGCGGAGAGCTGCCTCATGCCGACGCTTGCAGTGAAACACTGAAGTTCTGCACTGTTGCAACCACCACACACTGGGCAGACATTTTCACCATGAGTGGGTACTCTCTCTTCCTCAAACTTCCTGACACGGTGTGTGTGTGTATCTGTGTGTTTGTGTGTGTGTGTGTGAGAAAGGGGATGGCGCTTTGCATCTGCAGCCCAGGAGATTGGAGCGACTGCACCGGGAAGAGAAAATATCTGTCATGAAATTGAGGATGCCGTGTGTGAGATGCTCAGCCTGACGGGAGATGGGCTGGCATGTGCCAGTGAAACAGACAGACGTGTGCTTCAATTTGATGGGCACGTGTTAAACGAGCTCATTGATATTGACGAAGAGGTTCCACTTTGTGGTCACAGGTTAAGTATTTAATTGGATTCTCTAATATCTCTTTTCCGAGTGCTTTTCTTTTAATTTTTTGTTAAATTAGACAATTATGCCACTAATATAAAATGACATTGTGTACAGAATTATAACTGGCCCTGAGATGAGGTTGTACGTAGTTAGTATAATGAGAGGTAAATTAATGTTCATCATAAACTTAAACCCTGGCAAATGACAACACATACTAGACGTAGCCTAGCTCTTTTGACAGAGCCTGACTGAAAACGCAAAACTTTTCTCAAATGTATTTGTTTTGGGATTTCAGGACTTGGGGCCCTATTTCAATGTGCATGGTGCAAACTGCATTTAGGGCTTGTCTAAATCCACTTCTGCTAGTTTAATGGCAGATATGTGGTCGGTGTGCAGGCACATGGTTTAAAAGGGTTGTACATACTCTTGATTATTTTAAAAGTGTGTTTTGGGCGTAGGATGAGCCAGTCAGTCATCTCACATTCCCTCTAAAAGGCCATAATACACTTTTTGTCAAATTCCCCAAATATCTCCTTGTATTTCGCTCTCTTACCGATCTCTGTGCGTGTTGAAAAAAGAATCTGGTACTTCTACACAGCCCTGGATCTGTAATGTAATGATATTAGTTATTTCAGGTTATGCAAACTTAGTTCTGGGTTCCTCGCCTTGTGATAGTTTACGGTTACTGATTAAAATACATGTTTACATTTTAATTAGTAAATAAATCACTGCACTAATGTTGCACCGGAAATTTTGCACCTAATGATTAGAAGTTCAGCACAGAGTTGCCTAGGTGACATAGTGCTAATGAACGGAAGAGGCTGAGACTACCATCCTGTCACACAACTGCTTTTAGGTAGGTTTCCATTTTTTGGTAGAAGTCAGAAATGGCGTTAACTTAGCTTAACGCAATACAAAGTCAATGGAGAGCTATGGAATGTTTTCTGTCTCTATAAGGGGAGGAACAGAGACACAAGCGAAACACAGACAGGGAAAACACGGACCGGAACAAACAAGAACAACACGGGTGGACAGCGGACCGTGACACATTAAGATGAAAAGACAATCCCAAAAGTTAGTGTCCCAAAGTTAATGTTGGGTCTGGTTATACCGGGCTAGTCTTTCTCTACACAAAATAAGACAAAGCTCGTGCTCAGTATCCCATAGCACCACTGAAACAGCTTCTCCGCAGAGTCATGGCATGGTACAGAATTGGCTTTGAGCATCTTGTGGTGTGATCCTGCTCCAGCTCATGCACATTTTGCATCTCCTCTACCGCTATTGTTGAAGCTGGAAGGCAGGCCTGCCCTGGCAATTTTCGGTAGAATAAACATAACAATCCTGAGAGAATGTCTCATTGAAATTCTGTGGCAGTTCAACACTTCATTTGATGTTGCATCATTTGAGCTCTGGGAAGCATCTCCACATGCTATGACAGCGGAAGACTGTCACTTGTGATATCCACCGAGCATTCTCTCCGTTTCTTGGACATATGAGCAGTAAATGACGACTTCACGGTGAACCTATTTTTAAAACCAGTTATTGCACATGCCACAGGTACATTATTTCACTGTGAGAAATTGACCCCTCACAAAGTAAAATAGCACATTAAAAATATGGAGTCTCAAAAATCGGTATCAGCGGGTGCAAGAACATTTAGAAACTACATGAACTTATCTTGCAATACAGCTGTGAAAGTACAACATGTCCGCTTGCAGTCAGCAACAAAACATTTAAAAATGTACTTTAGTACAAAGTGTTATTGTCCTGAGCACAGAGAACATGCAGATGTTGTCCTGGCTATGAGATGCATTGTCTTTACCTCAACATTGTACTATAATACACAACAAATAAAATACTTGGAAAAAAAAAAATCCAATAAAGTAAGTAAAAAACTTTAAAAAAAACAAAGAAAAACAAAAGTGCATGGATAGTATTATACTGGAACAGATACGTACGTGGTTTACTACTGCGGCAGATACATGCGTACAGTATGACTATTGCAGCAGATATACTGGAACAGATACAAGGTTTAGTATATTACTGCAGCAGATACAGGTTTACTTCTACTGATGTAGGCTAGCAGCACCTAGTTTCTCCACCGGTGTCTGAGGGTTAAATGCAGCATTGCTCTCGCTGGTCGATCGCCCCGCGGTGAACGTCCTGCTAAATAAGCTCATCTGACTCCCAGCTTACCACCAGCCTGACAACACCTGTGGAGGGAAGAGACAGACAGACAGAGAGAGAGACAGACAGACAGAGACATAAACACAGGAGGAGTGGAATAGTGATTTAAAAATGTAAATTAGAGATGAACAGCTGGCGCCATAGCAACCACCAACCAAACACACACAAAATAAAAAGACATATCCGCCATTACAAGTTCCACTGTGACGCAGTCCATCCTGTGTGTTGTTGTGACCTTCCCTGTCACCGCCAAGGGCAGGCGTACGATTTATCTTGTTGTTGTCCTGTAATGTGTGTGTGTGTGAAGGGTGTTGTTTTTCCTGCAATAGGCTGTAAATCAGTGCTCTCCTGTGTGCCATCCGCGACGCAGTCCATTTACGCTAAACGACCACCTTTAGCTTGGACGCAGCCCCTCTGATCGACTGGCTGAATCACACACGACAGCCAGCAGCAGAATAACAATCAGCTAACAACAGACTAGCCTGTCTGTGCGTGTGCGTGCACGTGTGTCTGTGTGTGTGTGTGTGTGTGTGTCTGTGTGTGCATGTGTGTCTGTGCGTGTGTGTGCACGTGTGTCTGGGTGTCTGTATCTGTGCGTGCACGTGTGTCTGTGCGTGTGCGTGCATGTGTGTCTGTGTGTGTGTGTGCACGTGTGTCTGTGCGTGTGCGTGCATGTGTGTCTGTGCGTGCACGTGCTTGCGCGTGCATATCCTGCTATGAGATGTTCACTAATAGATATTTTCTTTGTAAATATTTTGAGACTACTTTTAATCTGAAATGCGTTCCCATGGCAGTGTAGCCTCTAACCCTAACAGTGGGTGGATGTGTGAATCGCCTTTTCAGATTATTAAACCAGAATCCATAAGTGCTTTTTGGTTCATCTGCCTCCACTTTGTGAGCGTGTGGGTGGATTGCATGCGTGTGTGTGTGTGTTTGCCGGTGTTGAACTGTTGTGTCCATACCCACACCAGTGTGATGCTCTGATTATTCTCCAGCGCTGTAAATCTGCGGTTATTAAGACTGATGAATTCATTAGCTGCCTTGTAAACAACTGGTTTATTTGAGCAAAGGTTGTGCAGAATTTAAAGGCCTTCTGTCAACCTCATTTAAGGACTAACTAACTGGCGGCAGTGTGCGCGCGGTGTGTGCTGAATGGCAATACCGCCGCTCATCGCCCTAAGGTGTCGCTATTTACGACATCTATCCTGCTGTGCGCCGGGAATTATTCCTGAACATTTCACAAAAAATGTTAAAAAAACATTTTTCTGTCAATGCTTCAGCAGAACAATGCTGCAGTGTGTTTTATGGGTGCCTATTGTGTGTGTGTGTGTGTGTGTGTGTGTGTGTGTGTGTGTGTGTGTGTGTTTGTTATCCCAGCCATTCAGTATATGCGACTTTAAAGTTTGTGTGTGTGTGTGTGTGTGTGTGTTACATTACACACCTAGAGAGGATATAAACTCTTGGGAGCTAATTTAGAGCTCTCTCTCTCTCTCTCTCTGTCATCCAAATTGGAGGATTTTCCCTATACACAATGGCACATGTACACATACATGCACACACGCGCGCACACACGCACACACACAGGCAGGCACACGTGCATACACACATGCACACGCACACATACACACACACCCTTGTGAGACAAGACACTTATTAGCTAGCATTTCAGTTGGTTTTGTTGAGACAGTGAGGGCCAGAACAGGCCAGTCAATCACACGCAGCTCGTTAGATATTCCTCCTCCAGCCAGCCCACAGCAATCCTCACTGCCGTGGAAAGATGCATGTCAAACACACGCACGCACGTCGTATGGTGAGAAGCAATATGGGGCCAGAGAGGTTCGATGTTGATCAATGCCGCCACATGTGGTGCGAAATCAGAACACTTCTCATGTGAAGGCAAAGAGGCCCATCTAAATTGTGTTAAACAGGAATTGATTACCTTAGAATGGACACAGTGATGTATATCTGTGTGTGTGCGTGCGTGCGTGAATGTGCCTGCGTGTGTGGAGTCCTTACAGGAATCTGCACCTGGCATTGATCCACAGAATGCAGAGCAGCGTATATCTGCAGTCTGAGCCCTTTATTTGACCAATATCTGATCCCCGATCTGCATCCCTGCCCCAGAGGAGACCAGTCGTGCAACAGGTTCCCCTGACAGGCTTGTTAAAGCCCAGAGACTCCTTGGTTGCAGAAAGCAGCACTTTAAAGACAGGGTTAGTCATTCTCGAGAGCGTTTGCTAACTTCGAGCTCAAATCAAAATGAACTCCATCGGGTTAAACTACCCCTCTGCTTCGGAATGACATTTCATTCGGGTTATATGGAGGCTTTCCTTTCGGGCTGGGCTTTTAACCCAATTCCAATCGGAATAATATGGCCCATGTAAACGCAGCTACTGATTGAGGGTCCTTAATAAATATTTCTCCTTAGTCTGGTTCATACCGCTGGATTCGTCCTGTCACCATTTCTTATTGTAAACAACTTTGATAGCTGTGTGGGCTATCAATCAATGCCCACCCACAAAATTCAACCTGTAATGTTAGCAGAATAAATTGCCTTATTATTTTTAGATGCTATCAAGCCGCGTTTCGCTACGCTTTTAATTTAGCTTGTGTTGACACAGATAGCTATCTGCTATCACCTGTGTCTTATCACAGTGACAAAATGGGATTTCAGAGGGTGGCGCTATGGGGGCTTCTCCTGCAGCCAGTCTGTCACCGTGATGCCTTATCTGTCATCAGATGGGACTTTATGCATTTTTAACAGCTTTCACTGAGCACAGATTTATGGCCACGTTGTCCGTGCGCGCACCTTCCTGTATCACCTCTGACTGCATGCAGCTGCCATGTTTGTCCCACTTTTGCTTCAGTGTTACCCTGACACGCCACGTGGGTTCTTAGTCATAAGTCCATCCAAAACTGTTTGAAGAAACAAATAATAAACGTAGCAGTTGATTGGATTAACTGTCTGTCTGTCATTGTTGTTTTCAAGTAGCTTTCGCTGTCGTCACACCTAAATCACGCCCGTAGCTATTCTGATTGGTCAGTTCAGTTGTTACTCGGACTTGCATGGATTTGAAGCCAAGTCAAACTGAAGCTTGCGAGATCAGGATAGTCTTGGGAGGCTGTGTCAGTGTGCCACATAGAGACAGAGGGCATTTAAGTCTGGCCCACACATGGGGGGTGCTGGGTGGGCGTGGGGCCTGGATGGGGATAGGGCATTCTATTCCATACTGTAGTTTTCCTTTGATGATGCATTGTGTTAAGATAACGTCATTTCTGACTTCTACCAAAAATGCAAACCTACCTTAAAGCTGCTGTGTGACAGGATGCACTACCCACAATGCAAAGAACCCACAACTAAGTTTTCATAACCTGTCGAAGGAGAGAAAAGCACAACACAGGAATATCAGGGAAACATAGGACAACTGTGGGACCCTGATACACAATATGCCGACATGTGGTGACTGGCTGACACAGTGTCCCAAAATAATCCTTTAGCATGGTGAAGTAACACATATTTTATAGGGTAAAGCATTTGGAATACTGTGGTGCCATTTGTGTTTACACAGTCGTGGGCTTCAATGCGATATGACGTGTGTCTCTATTGTCTGTATACAGTTTGGTCTCCTTTTCTCATCCACTACTTTTTTCAGTTTGACAGGTTATGATAACTTAGTTCTGGTCTTTACCTTGTGGGTAGGGGAGATTAGGGGTGGATGAAACTTTTCAGATAAACGTAATATTAAAAGATAATGTTACAGACATTAATTAATAGTGTTGTGATCAACAACTCACGTGTACTCTATAAATACTTGGTGCTATTTTGTAAAAATGTGTCACGGCTTCAGTCTAATTTTACTTTAGAAATGCTTGTTGTTAGCCTCCTGACAGTTAAACCGCAGTTGCTTCTATACTGAAAAACTTTGACAAGACAAACTTCGAGATGTGTTTAAGAACAGAATAATCTGTCAAATGATTATTACAATGACACATGAAACAATAAACACAACGTGTTATTAAAAAAATAGTCAACACTTGTGTGAGTTTACTTTCCATGACTGAAAACAGCTTTTAGGGTAAAACTCAGAGAAAGAATAACATATCCATGTCATATTTTGCATATACGATCATGGTTGCATGCTGCATGTACTGACAAATCAGACTTGTATGCGCTCAGAGAATATTGCCATGTTTCATACATCCCCTTCGCTCCTCTAGTGTCTAGTTTTAGGAATGTTTCTGTTTTTTTGTAGAAATCAGAAATTACATTAGATTATCTTAACGCAATGCAAAGTCAATGAAGTGCTATGAGATGTTTACCACCCACTGGGTGTGGTGTTCAGAGTTTGACGTGTTGGTGCGCTCTGTCTCTATAATGATTTCATCATTCTAGTGTTAGATCCATTCATCAACATATCTAACAAGTCTTCTTTTAAAAATGTTATGTGCAACGTGGCAAATGTGTATTTCAACTTGTTAATTAAAGCACTTTATAACAAGGTGTTAATACATCGGTTTACATCAGAAAAATTATGAATGTGATATTAATACAGATTGTTTGTTATCTAAATTGCTAATATAATGTATATTTTTTGGATGATCATTATTTTAAGAACATTCACTTGCTTAGAATATTATGCTTTTTTGAAGCATATTATGTTTGGTTGCTGTAAATGCCATATTCATACCTGTATTCACCACGTCTGTTGTGTTCCATTGTGTTTCAGACAGTACATTTCCTACAGTGCATGAGACTATTGCTTATTTGTGTCTTTCGTGGTTTTCGCAACACTTCACTATGTATAACCGCCGAGTTGAGTGTTTAATGGGTTTACAGTATCTTAAAGTGTAGCTGCACCCCAGCGCTGAGCTTGACTCCACCCACTACAATATGTCAAGTATGAGGGGTTAATGTTAACTCCCATTAACATTAACATTTGAACTTGATGACGTATGAGCGTTCTGAGTGTACCGTTGAAAACCAGCCAGGTCCTGGGGTGAATTTTGTATATTTACACCAGCATTGATGTGTCTAATCACAGATCAATTGTTACTTAGTTTACAGCCCAAAAAAAAAAAATGTAGGGTGCAGTTACACTTTAATAAGTAATTGAATATTAAAAGAGAGAAACAACTAAATGTTGCAGATTATATAGTTTGTTTTTCTCTAGTGCCCGCATATACTGTATGAAGGACATCGGCCGTCTGCAAACTCCAGTCATTGTCTTCTAGCTGTCATTGCACATGTCTGCCTACCGAGACAGCACACAGACAAAGTGGAAATAACCCGGCCACCAGTTGTCAGCTGAATGTCATTGTGTGGATGGGAGTAATTGTAATTGGGTAATTGCTATTCAAATCACATCTACTGCATTAGACTGTACGAGTACATTTAATATACTGTAGGTTACACAGTATAACCTACAACCCACAGGAGGATATTGAAGAATATCCTCTATTCTCCTGGGTGCTCTAGGTGGGATTGTAAGGTTTACTAAACAAGTACAAGATAAATTAATATATGGAGATATTATCAGTCCGTTGGTGAGAGGCTTTTAGGAGACAATAACCTTGGAGACGTGATGAATCTCTGTGCTGCCTGACGGCAGCATATAATAAACCCTCAGTAAGGACCGGCGGTATTTATTTGCTTTGTTTCTAAGGAGAAGGACTCTTCATCACCTTTTGTGAGGGAAGAAATAGCCTGTGAAAGGTGTACTCTGCAGCAGATAAAGAGTTCAACATAATAAATACAAGGCTGATG
The DNA here is from genome assembly GCA_026546735.1 of Forbesichthys agassizii. Lineage (NCBI taxonomy): Eukaryota > Metazoa > Chordata > Actinopteri > Percopsiformes > Amblyopsidae > Forbesichthys > Forbesichthys agassizii. The sequence continues at coordinate 13,237 of JAODLL010024034.1, forward strand.
CCCAATTTCATACTATAGTGGCAACACAAAACCAGACGGCCTGCTAATTTAGGAGGCGATGAAGCTCTGCAGCATGAGCCCCAAAAAAAAAACAAAAAAAAAAACATTTAAGATTAATAGCCTGTCAGTGTGGGAGGAAGCCAATAACATGGATCACTGGAATCAAAAGGTGCTGGTTTGTGTTGCGGTGCAGAATAAATATGTTTGACTGAAGAGAATTTAGCACCAGGACCATTCTGGACACATGCTGTACTGAACACTGCTAATCAGTAATCGATCATGCTTTAAAATAAACACATCAACCTGTAACAGAATATGCATATTCACTACGAGTAGTACGTTTGTTTGCTTCATGAATTTACATTTACGAGAGGATGTGCTGCACAATAGGCTACCATGTCTTGAACTGCTCTCATATAAATATTATTTGTACTTTCCAGAAGTGCATATCTAAACAACATACTGTACTGTACAGTAAAAAAAATATTATGTATAAGATGCTTTTTTTGGCCAGGTCTCTATTGGAAAATGCATTTTTATCTCAATGAGGATATACCCTGGTAACATAAAGATATAAGGTATAATACTGTATATAACACACACCTGTATTTTGCATTATATGATCTAAGTGAAAATACTGAAGGGAAATTTGATCTTTGCTCAGTCAATCAGGTCAATCTACCGACAAAAGTATCAATCTGGTGAACTATACAATAACACAATAATTTAAGTATTAATAAAGCAGCAAATTACTATTTTCTATGAAGAGATATTGTGGAGTGTGTCCTTAGCATATAATAACAGACCTGATTCAAATGAATGGGCAGGCTTCCAACGACCCATTCATTTTAATCAGGTGTGTTAGAGCTGGGAGACACCTAAAACATGCAGGGCACCGGCCCTCCAGGACCAGGATTGCCCACCCTTGCGCTAAACCGCACCTCATGTTTAGGCCAAAACACCCACGGACACTTAAATGGGCACAAGGGCTATTTAAACAACCTAGGTGCAAGATGGGAAAATGACAATGCGTCGGTCTGAAACTAGCAAAGACACTTGTGCCGGTTTTGAGATAGTGCCCCTAGTGTCAGAAAGTCATGTAGAACCACTTTAATGGATCTTTTCCCATCCACTAAGACCAATGACACATTGATTTTCTTGTATGACCGTAAAAACCAGCCAACCTATCGCCCTAATACAGGTTTAAACTACAGGTTCACATGAAGACGGTACTCTCGCCCCATTTGCCATTAAATGCAGGGATTATTCATCATCAGTGTGATTATATGAGTTATGTGTGACGTGCTGGCTGGCTGGGAACCCCCGGGGAACAGGGGTCATCTCCTGTCAAGGCTTCCCTGCCACGGAAACGGTTGAATTATGGGCGTGATATACAGTTGAATTATGGGAGAGCGACATCGCTCAGCCCTCGGAGATGATCAAGAGTTTAGGAGGACATTTGCAAGGTTATTTTCATGTCAAAGGCTGTGTAATATATTGTGTGGTATGTTAAGTATGGTGCTATATGCAGGATTGTGTTTGTGCATCAGCAGACCACTGTGAACATTTATTTTTTCCATATATTAAAGGTGGTCATTCTGCAGAAAGATTGTTGATATTCAAATGATCGATCACAACAAACACCTCTCTCCCTTCAGTGCCAGAGGGTGCTCTCTCAGAAGCTACCCCCCCCCCCCCCCAGAAGGCTATAGGATGTTGTTTTGTGGTGCATTCACCACTTTGTTTGTGCACCCATTTACAGAGGGGGGCTGTGTAGTAACACCAGATTATTTATTCCAACGGTAGCGGAGTGTGACTGGATATTTCTGACAAAACATGTAAGCTATTATCTTACAATCGCTGACTACCCCTTTAAGTAATAGCTAGCTAGAATAAGAAAAAATAAATACAACAAATGCTATTACAGCATGGCAGTTGTGAATTTAAGGATCTCACTTAACACATTTCCTAAAGAACATTAAAATGTTTAGCTCTGTCTTTCTACAACAATGTATTTTTATCTGCATCGTATTCTGTGTGACCTCGTCATGGAGGAAGCAAACAAGTAATTAAAACTGCTACTGCCAGAGAGTACCAAATGCAGTGTGGTTTAAAAGTTCGAAGGAAGTTTCAACACCCCACCCCCCTCCTTCCCCCCACTGATGTGAAATCCGGGGCCCGCCAACCAGAGGATCATCAGCACGGTCCTGACCTCAAAGTGTGCCGGAGAGTGTCACACGCACTCTCAGAGAGCAGACCTGCTGTCTGCTCAAAGTTGCCCGGCGTCATTCTCCTTGACGACTAATTCAAAAGCGCACACCCGCTGGTGGTGACAGCTTTTGCTGGCAGGAACAGGCTTACTACAATTTAATTGTGGAATATATATCCATATATGAGAGAGAGAGAGAGAGGGAGAGAGAGAGTTTGGCTGACACAGTAGCTGTTATTTGATTTATTTTTTAATTGTTGGGTTTGGGTGTTGGTGGGGGGACACACACACACACACTTTATTGGCACGCGACCACTGGGCCGTGTCTTTGAGGTGCGATCGATCAGTGCGGGGGCAGTGACATCGTCAGACCCATCACATCCCTAACTGCACCTCTGTATGAACGCCGAGGAACGCCGGCTTCTGCGGAGGCTTCTGTGGTCGTCTGAGGGGTGTTTACACAGGGAGATGCCGGGGCGGATGAGGATTCAGATGGCAGTTCTGCAGCTGAAGTATGGCTTTATGTAAATGGAATAATATTCGCACAGTGTTTACGTCTTATACTGTACATTCTGGCATGGCATCAGTCATCCTCAATGCAAGGCAGGAGAACGATTTGGACCTGGAAGTGTGTGAGGATCTCAAATGCTAAAATGTGAGCACCACACAGACAATCCCAGACACACAGTCTGGACGAAATTACTGAAGTAGATGCCCGTATTGCTTTGTCCTTGATATGAATGCACTGATAGATCGGCGGGATATCGGAATCGGACGATTTCCACTCAAAATACAAGATCGGTTGTAGTTCGATTTTCTCATATACAGTATGTTGTCATTTAAATGGCTGTCAATTCACCATTAGCCTATTCTTGATTTCATGCGTTTATCTGGATTAAAATATCTTAAATCAAGCCTTGTAACGGTTTATATAAAAAGTATGATATCGGTATTGGTCGATTTTGTGGACTGAAAAACGGCCATCTGTATCGGCCAAAAACACCCAGATCGGTGCATCCTTAGTTCTTGGGCACCTTGTATGTTAAACACAAGATAGCAGCGGTTTAATGAACAGCTACTGTATTTGGGAAGACTGCATGCTGGCCAGTCCGCTCTCTACCCTGCACGCCATTGCCATTGCCACTGCCACGGTAACACCACACATTAGCACAGCGTCAGAGCTAACCTGCTGATCCTGACTAATGGACTCTGGGTGTGTACAGTAGGTATACCAGATGAGTCTGTATGCATGTGTGTACCAGGCATGTATGTATGTATGTGGGGGTTGGCGGAGTAGCACTGTTTCTTAATAGCAAGCTCACGGTTAGCATGGAACACCTAGCCAGTGAGGTGTTCCATGCAAATGAGTTGCGAGCCAGCTAACCCTGCAGTAGCACATTGCACGACCACAGGTATAAATAAGTACGAGACTACCTGGATTAAAAATGAATGGCATGACTGATGACGATGTCGGAGAGCTGGGCTGCAGTTGGTTTATCTCAGTGTTGCTGCAGGTACGCACATATGCGGGATGTTAATACCGGGAACATGTCCTACTTGGAAATATCACGCTGCACAGTGTACCCGACGTGTGTGTGTGTGTGTGGAAGGGGGTGGCAGGGTGAGTTCCACAGTACACCGGTGCCTAATGATGACCGATGCACTCAGAGAGGCCACAGACCTTCAAGTGCCTGATGGCATTGTGGAACGAGGTAGGAGCATGGAGAAGGAGAAACAGGAGAAACAGAGGGGCTGGCTGCTCTGGAACACTGGCCCCACAAAGAGCCCTATTAGCCCGGGGTTATAATAGAAGCCCCGCAGGCCTATCGCATTAATTGTGCTGATTGAGGACGTTGTAACACCATATAATGTGGCTCCTGTTGATTTCTGCCTGCCGTCATTTGTGGCCACAGTCTTCCAGAAGAGCTCTCGGGTTTTTAATGACTGTTATTTTCATGTTCTGCTGCTACAGTGCTAGCGCTGCTATTAATAGATGCTGTATCTGGCCTGGGCTTCTAATGCCAACTGTCACTGGCTTTGTTCTGCCCCATGCAGATGTGATTCTCACGACGAGGAGGAGGGTTGTGACCAGCATGTGCTAGTCATCTTAACCGTGTTGACTAGCAGGCCTACTAGTTGAATTCAGATGCCTTAATTACACTTAACACACTGCATGCAGAGCTGAAGCGCAATGCCATGTTTTGCACACTGCCTGCTGTATTACATCAGCACACTATGTAATACTACAGTATGCACTATTAAAGGTATAGTCAGCTATTGCAAGCTAATTGTACTTTTCGCCAAATTTACCAAATATACCCACACATTTCGCTCCGTAAATAGAAACCCAAACAAAGTGGTGAACACCGCTCACAACAATGGCCTTGGCTTCCCAATGCGTTTCAATGTGTGGTGGAGGGGGGCTTCTGAGGGAGTTTGTTTTCATTTGAGCTTGAAGTTAACAAGCATTCTTCAGACCTCAGATGTCTTTCAGTAATGGATACTGTGTCGTGAAAAACTCTGCATAAGCGTCTGCTTAAAAGTGCTCTATATATAATATATAATAATAGTGCATACTATTGAACAAACCAAAAATTCTTTCACCACAACAGCCTATTTACAATGTTGTAAACAGTAATGTAGCAACTATTTTCTATGTGGAGGAATAATGGGTCCAGATCAGAGAATGACATCACACCACATCTTGTGTGTGATCTACTCAGAACTCCTTTGTTCTTTTTCAGAGCCGGGTCAGTGTGTGTGTGTGTGTGTGTGTGTGTGTGTGTGTGTGTGTGTGTGTGTGCATGTGTGTGTACGTGCTCATGCTTTCCAGTGAGCAGGCCAGGCCTTGCTTCAGTAAATACTCTTGTATGTGTATGTGTGTTTGTGTGTGTGTGTGTTTTATGATAACAATAAAAGCAGCCCATCAAGGTTACACAAACGCAATATCAGGCTTGCCGTGTGTGTGTGAGTGTTGAGTCAATGTGCTTCCCCTCATCCTGTCACTCCCAATAGACAGCAAGGGTATGTTCAGTATGGCTGAATGTATAATAAGATTAATAAATATAGAGAGGAATAAATATTTTGTCGGCTGCATCAAAAAGTAAAGACTTCTGTGTATATATTATATAAAACAAGCATGTGTGCCATCAATTGAAGAAACCACCTGTTAAAGGTAAAGTCAGATACAGATTTAGTCAAACACCACATATCTGGCATTTTGCTATCTTACCGTTCTCTGTACGTGCTGAAAAAAGAATCTGATACTTCTAAACACTTATTACATGCAATTATGCGACTGGAACGTAAAATAAAATATGGGAGGTTGAAGATTAAGGTTTCCGGGGAACGGATTAACAACCTTGTTTGTCAAGTCAGAGAAAATAGAAGTTATACATGAAATGGGAAGATCCTGGGACATTATCAATTTAGTAATCACAAGGCAGTTGGCAGTTAGGGTTGGGTATCAAGAACCGGTACTAATTTAGTGCCTGTAAAACTCTGTAATTACTAACAGATCCCCATCTGCATCAAATGGTGCCGTTATCTGCCTGGTGTCTTTATTTAAATATTAAATGCAAACTACACGTGCCAAACCGACCCCTATGATGTTTTTGTGCGTGTGGGTTTTTGTGTGTTAATATTTTGTGTACAACAAATGGACCGTGAGGAGATATTCGCTGAATTTGACAAAAAGTGTATTACTGTGAATACTTCTACACAGCCCTGACTCCGTAAATAGGAACATATACAAAGTGGCAAACACTGCTCACATCAACAAAGCCGCAGCACTACGCTTGGCTTCACAATGCGTTTCAATGTGTGAGGCGGCTCTGCGGACAGATATTGTTTTGATTTGAGCTCGATGTTTGCAAGCGTTCTCGATAATGACTGACCCTGCCTTTAACACCAACTCACAATATTATCCAGTAGGCAGCCTGACAATTCACAGCCGCACAAAGTTCTCATATTCTGAACACAAACTAAACTCAGAGCAGTTTGGAAGGATCTGGTGGTGATCTGCTGGTGTAAACCTGCTCTATTCTGGGACGACGCCACATGCTGAAAAGTGAGCCGGCTGTTGCCTGTTTTGGGGAGTTTGACGTCTTAATGGGGTATTATGGCAGGCGTGCATTAGCGAGAGCAGGGACTGGGGGGTCTCAGAGACAGACTTTGACGAGTATACCGCCCCCCGGTGGTGGTAATTGCAGCCTGCACGTTGGCCTCTGATTACAAATCAGCTGTGACAGACCTGACCCTGAACAGCCCTCCACCTAATCAATTATTTTGTTTGGCTCGTGCACGTCACCTGCCCCCTATCAGCTCACGGCTACACGTGCACACTCAACGGGCACGCACATACATGCAGACATACAAACAATAAACCAGAAACAAACAACACACAAACACACTGATACACAGACAAACACAATAATACAAACACACACTAATACACAAACACATTATCAACCCACATTACACACATACTAACAAAATACACAAACACACATTATATAAATACACAGACACACACACACACACACACACACACACACACAGACAAACACACTAATAGACACACACACACTATTATACACACAGACATACACGAATATGAACTTTTTTTACATTATTTCTGTTCGGGAAGAAAAAAATCTAACAGTTTGTGTTGTTTATATGTGACCTCCGTGGATAGGCTATTCTGTGCTCAGCCTGCTTTGCTGACGTGACAGGAAATTAAATATACGAGAGAGATACCTAGGCAACCAAAGCCTGGGATGTAAAAAAAAAACGACAAATTTTCATCTACAAAGCAAGCAAACAAGCAAGATCGCAAGATCGCTTTCAGTGTTTACGGGGCTTTAGTGTGAAAACCTTGTGGCAGAAGATAGTACCACTTTTAAGTGGCTTGCTAGCGACATACGCTAGCGAGCCCACAGGTTATAGCATCCTTGCTAGAACTCTCCGTCTCTGGAGGCTGAGTTCGATCGACTGTGTTGTCCAGGCACACGCAAACACACACACACACACACACACACACACACACACACATCCATCCAGGTCCCCGAGCAGCGGCGCCTCCCTGCTGTTCTCTGCCGGTACTGCAAACCTCCAGACTCTCCCATCTGTGACAGCAGCATTGATGCAGGAGAGCGAGCCACCCGCTGGTTCCAATTCTCCTCCTCTAATCAGGACCATGGGAGCGCCAATATGGACAAAAGCCCCTCCTCCGCCACACACACACACACACACACACACATCGTCCCTGAAGACGAGGGATGTTATCCATCAGTCCCAGCAGGAGCTGAGAATGGAACCCACCACAGAGGTTTTTCTGTGCGCCTGAACAGAAGATGAGTTCACACCTCCGTGTCTTCGCCTGTGTTTGTTGAGATGCTTTGTTATCCGTGTTCACAGCCTGTTCTATTATTCTATCCATTTGTGTTCGGGAGGTGGACGTGTGTGTGTGTGTGTGCGTGTGCTCGGGAGGTTTGTGTGGTTGGAAGGTGCGTTCTTGTGTTTTGAAGGTGTGTGTGTGTGTGTGTGTTCAGGAGGCGTGTGTGTGTTCGTGTGGTTGGAAAGTGTGTTTTGAAGGTGCGTTTGTGTGTTTGGCAGGTGTCTGTGTGTGTGTGTGTGTGTGTGTGTGTGTTCAGGAGGTTTGTGTGGTTGGAAAGTGTATTTTGAAGGTGCATTCGTGTGTTTGGCAAGTGTCTGTGTGTCTGTGTCTGTGTTTGTGTGTGTGTGTGTGTTTAGGAGGTTTGTGTGTGTAATAGGTGTTTGGATCCAGCAGTGCTGGTGATTGTCAGATGAGGTGCAGTCATCTTGAAAACACAGTGACCACATCTCGCCCACATCCACCCACACAGCGCTGCACACACACACACACACGTACTGTATGTGGTACACGGTGGTTGCATGGGCACTATTTTGTCTATAAATGTTACTAGTTACCGAGTTGTTCTTCGTGTGCATTAATATGTTGTAAGGTGATTAGAGTTTGACCAGTGCAGCATCTAAGATATCCTTGCATAAGTTATAATACTTTTACACACAGAATAACACACACATTGTACACAAATGCATGCCTTGATACGAACACATGCACATTCCCACCACAGATGGAATGATAATGCACAGATCATCGTTACTGATGAGCCGTAAATGGGAACCAGATCACTTTTGAGAAGGCAGATGAGTTGAGCCAGTAAGAATTGCATTGCTGCGTCCACACTATACCTCTGCATTACTGTGCGTTCCCACCAAATGTTTGTGAAGTCAATATTTGCTCTACCTGCCCAGTGGCATTCTACAGAGACATGTAAAATCTGTCATCTTCGTTCATTCCAATGGACCATTTTTTTCCACAGCAATGGCAGATCGTGGAGCTTCAAAACAGTTCTTGGAAGTTAGCCGCATATACTAAAAGTACACTTTAAATGATATTGTAAATGTAAATCTGTGAATTTGTTGACTACTAATTACCAAATAATGAAGTTATAAATGTATATCAGTATATATAAATTAAAGGTGCCTAGCAAGCACTTTCTGGAACTCTTTTGCCTCTCCATGAAACATGTGACCGTTGAAAATGTCAAACTTCCGTTGGTGCAACTTTCTTTACCATGCTCTGGTATTCTATTAATTTGCATACGTACAGTATATTTCCGTTAATTCTCACAGAAGGTTTCCACCTCTGAATATTCCCTCAAAACGTCTGGATCTGTGGCCCTCTCGCCCTGATAGCAACAATGTGACGCACATTAAGGATTTGTCATTTTTTACAGTATCCCGAATGGAGAATAACACATCCCATGGAAACCCGTTTCTCCTTGTCTGATGAGAGAGAGAGAGAGAGAGAGAGAGAGAGAGAGAGAGAGAGAGAGAGAGAGCATTTATGTATAAGGATATGCTTATTATTATTGTAAGAAGAGTATACTGTAAGTTAATGTATGATCTATAATTACTTTTCTATACTTAGGTAATTTACAGTTTAGACTGTGAAATGCGTTGAGTCACACTTCCAGTATCCCCTTCCTGGTTTCCTATCTAGCATGGCCATGAGCTGCGCATGAATCAATCCTCTCTTGTCTCTCCGTTTTACTGATGTGCCTTCATCGGGGTTGAGGCCCAGCCAATCGGAACGGAAACAGAAAGCAACATCCGCGCTACGAATTAGAAAGTCTCTGAGGCTGCTCTGACGTAGGCTTAAAAATAAAAAAACAAAAACAGAAATAAAACTGAATGCTGTGCGGTTATTTTTCCTGCCTGCTATAAGGTCTGCCTCTCTCTCCCTCACTCTCTCTCCCAGGGATCCCCTCAGCAGACAAAATATTCCTTTGCATAAAACTTTTCCTCCTGCAACTCATTGTTGCGTTAGAAACCAAGCACGCATGGCCAAACGCCGAGCAGCGCATATATTAGCCTTCAGAGTGAAAGCCCTCATAGGCGGGCGCATGCACACGCTTTTAGCATGATCTCAAACACCTTTTTTTACCACAGAGAAAAATAATAGACATTCTGATTATGTGTCTCACATTCCTTCTGAATGGCCAAAATGTGTGTTGGACCCAGGAGACAAGCTGATGATGTCTATTTGGTCTAATTAAAGGTGATTATAGACCTCTCTCCGCAGGAGGGGAAATAAATAAATAATTTCAGCCTTGTGGGCACACACAGGTCAGGAGATAATGGAGAGGTTTTGCAGGTAATTAGCTCTAAATGGTTGGAGTCCAGTATACTGTAGCCTTCACTGAGTCTAGTCGGCCATGATGTCTGCATTGCTATTTCTCTTGGGCGTTCTCACTCAACATGGCCGAGGCACAAAAGCGCATCATCGTGCCAATTAGCATAACACTTAAACACATTTTATAATTATGCCGTCTGCATGGTATGCGTGTGAAAGAGATTGTCACAGCGCTCCATTCGTCTTCATCTCGGCGTCGACCGTTGGCCGCTGGGCTTTGTCTGGGTGACGTGCTGCTGCTGCATGGAGTTAATTTGCCCCAAAAAAGCCAGTAGAAGGGGAAAGGGGAAACCACACTCTCCACCCCAGTGCTCAAAGGCACGCTGGCAGAAGGCTTGTAGCGTACAATGGCGGCACAATCCCTCCACATCTGTCAGCGTTGAAAGCGGCCTGAGCTGCCAATCAGTTTTTTTTTCCAATAACACCCTAATTAAATCACATTGAGTATTTGACTATTATGCTAATGCACCAGATTAGAAATGTAATTTTCCCCAAAGTCTCTTCTCTTGTCCGGGTGACACATACGCAGTTATAATCGTACAGCATCGCAGAGCACAGCACAGGCCTATTCCTGACTCCTTTGGTCCCGACTGTCAACAGGATTGCGGTGGCGAGCGAGAGCCAATGCCCCGTAAAACGCCAGCCTTATTGACCTTGAAGTCCGGACTGGTTCCCCGTAGAGAGACGCTGCCGTGCGGATTACCAGAGGCCGTTTTCTCCCACTGTGGCTTTGTCCCTGGAGATCACTGTTAACTTGTGTTATCTATGTGCTCCTGTGGCTATACTTTGTGCTCAGTGGGCCTACGTTGTGTGTGAGTGGTGGGTGTTGGTAGTGTAAAGTGGGTCTACATTTTTGTGTGTGTGTGTGCGTGGCTGGTTAGTGTTAATAGTTTATAGTTTGTGTGTGTGTGGCTTCCAAGTGTTGATCGTTAACAGTGGGCCTACGTTGTGCGTGTGTGTGCATGTGTGTGTGTGTGTGTGTGTGCACTCTCGTGCCAGCACACAGTATTTATCATATTTTCCCTGGCAGTCATGTGCTCACTACCCTGCAGGAAGTCAAGTGTGCGTTCAAGCGACAGCGTGCAACGCCAGAGCGGCTCCATCACGTTGGCCTGCCTCTAATGTACCTGTCACGCTCCTGATATATGGAGCCGTGTATATTTTAGGGTTCACCTGGCAACCGTGTATGTCACCCGGTGCCGCGCTGTGATTGATCGACACAGCACCTTCCCCTTGTCACTCAAGACACGGGGGGCGGGGCCTCCGGAAGCGAGTTCGTTAATAGAAAGTGGGTTATTATTATTAAAGTGACTGATTCATTTGAATTTGCTCTGTGTGGAGCATTGTGTGTGTGTGTGTATGCTTGTCCGTGCACGTGTGTGTGTGTGTGTGTGTGCGTGTGTGTGTCATGCCAGGAACATGCATGCAACCCTGAGGAGAGCAGTTATTTTCTCTGCGTGTGACATCGCGATCATGCCCCGGGTGACATGTCATGTAATCAATAAGCATGATTGAATCATGTTATTCATTTATTCATTGTCAGACCAGTCAGCTGCCATATCTGCTCTGCCTTACAATAAAGGGGCATATCTGACACCACTAGTGGCGGAGGTGTGTATTACGTGTCATTTGCGTATATATGACCCCCACCCCGTCTCCCACGCTAAAGTGCGTATAAAACACTATTGCTCTTTTTTTGCTTCAACATTCATCTCATAATTGAGCAGCAACTTTAAAACAAAGCATATTCATTGTGTGGAAGTATTCATATATA
>JAODLL010024043.1:0-24955 GCA_026546735.1 Forbesichthys agassizii
TTAGGGGTGTACTCACTTTTGTTGCCAGCAGTTTAGACATTAATGGCTGTGTGTTGTGTTATTTTGAGGGGACAGCACATTTACACTGTGTTCTACAAGCTGTACAATCACTACATTGCAGAAAAGTGTAATTTCTTAATTGTTGTCACATGAAAAGATATTCTCACATATTTGCAAATATGTGAGGGGTGTACTCACTATTGTGAGATACGGTATATATTTTTTTGCCTATTTTCCTTTACAATTGCCTATTTTGATTTGACAAAGTTGATCGTCAAACAAACTGAAAGACCATTGACTTTACAACAGTGCATGTCAAAAGCTGTTGTTTTTATACCAAAAACAAACGTAGGCTAATAGATAGGCGGATTATTCTGGAAATTAGGTTGGACTAATTAAAGTGACATACGTGCGCTCATATCATATGTCATAAAGTTGTTTTATTTAATTAATTAGTAAAAGCCAGAAGGGGTACCAAAATGACCCGTTTGAGAGCCTGAAGAGACATCTCTTAGGCATAATCCGATTTATAATTTTTACCCTTACCCTTTGCCCCTACTTCTTGGAACCCCTTTGAAATAAGTTACAACAGGCAAGGGTTGAAATATTTCCATATGAAATGGGACAACACTACAAGAACCAAAACGTTATTGGTACCGGCTTTAACGTTTTTATATTGCCGTCCTCAGCTGTGAAGATCTCTTGCGTGGGCGATAGGCATATTTTTGGTATGGACATGTTTTAAATGTATAAACCTGTGGCATTATGGCATCATATCACAATGACAGTTGACATCTGATGGAGACTGAAAAATATATTACGTTCATGATGCGTTCACATCTACAAATTGACCCATCAAGCGAACTACAATCGCATTCTGTCAATAGAAATATGACCAAATGCGGGATTGTCATGCACAAATCAGTTAGATCGAGGTACCGGTACGATAACATTAGTTTTAATTAGCAAGCTATTACGGTGCTAGCATTGATAATTACCTATCATCAGCTCATTACCTCATCAGCTTTACTACTACTGGTAATTATTTATTTTTTTACTTTTTATGAAGAAAAACTACCATAATAGCCTACAATGATTATAATACTAATATATATTGTAATACAACTAAGATAATACAATGATTTTCATAATTTTTTCCATCATTAAAAACAAATAAAATACTTGTATTTGTGGGTTTCTTTAGTCGGATGAGTAGACATTATGATGACACTTCCCTTGTGAAAAGCATAGGTGAAAAGCCATTAATGTAATTCCTAAATATCTCATAGTTTTAAACATCAACATTGAGCTGGGCCAGAATTTAGGTGATGATATATGAAATGTAACTTTAAGTGGACAAACTTTTAGCAGAAGTTGCAACAACATTTAATATATTATATAAATGAATCATATTTTCATCTTAAAGATATGTGTGCAGACACACACTTCCCATAAGTTTCAGTAGTACAGGGGCCTGCCTTTTTACTGCTCTATACTTAGTGCCAAGTAAATATGCACAACCTTTTGATAAATACCTGACAGTGATCAGCTTCTGTGGTTCAGAAAACAGAGACATATTGGAGAAGATTCTGGGTCCAGGTGTCAAGGACAACAGAACAGAACAAAACAGTCAGATGCTCCTTCTGCTGCAACAACTGGATGAGTTGCTCCTCAACACCTCCCTCCAACATGTTTCCCTGTAGGGTCCTGTGCCTCCTCCACAACACACCTTATACTTCTTTTTCATTATTTAGTTGTGTAAAGCTCATGAAATGCATACAAAAAGTAATTTTGATGGATTGATAATTTTTCCATGTTACATTTCCACACCAGAGAGTTGGGGCCGTGCGCCACTGTGTTCAACTGTGAAGTGGAGACGTTGCAATATTTGTGCAGTGGAGAAACGAGGCCGCTGAAATCAGTTAACTTCACATCAGGTTGCAATGAGCGTACTCTTGATAACACATTGTAACATTTGTATCTTAGTGACAACAATTAAATATCTGCAGGGATACAATTTAGATCTATTAACATGCTGTCTGCTGAAATATTTTATTAATAGCTTATACATTTTCCAATGGCTGCCATGCCCCCCCATGGAGGCAGGAGCAGGGGGATGTGTGTTATCTTGTGATTGAGCCATACGACACAGAGGCACTCTTCATCACATGCAGCACATCTGGAGTCTTCCTCAGTGATGGGGTAAATTAAAGTATGAGTGTGTGAGTCATTTCTGGGAGTGTAGAAATACACAACTTCTTATTAGATGCACCAAATTAACCTATATGTTTAGGTAAACACTGCTATGAGTTAATTAGAGGTTGTCCAATCTGACTGGGTCACCTTACAATGTGTCCCTTTAAATGTAATACTTTTGAGAACTATAACCTAAGAGTACATAAATATTTATACTTTTTAAATTTAAAACTTCTTTGTCATGTCGCTGGACCGTCGACGGTGACACCCACCCCAACATTTCGAGTTATGCTTATTTGTTCATATATATCTGTGGTTGATATTAATATACACGTCTGGATTGCCAAGAATCTTGGCTATCAATGTAATCTAACAAGCGGTGCCCAAATTAAAATATTTCTCAAAGGCAACCTGATTAAAACCCATATATTAATATACAGATATATTGATTGTGCACGTTCTCACGCACGTAAAAAACACATTTCTTTTTTATATCAGGCAATATAAAGTCGTTCTACTCATGGTCTCAGATTTCAAATAGCTTCAGGACTGGCAAAACCATCTTATAAAGATTGCGACACAAGTATTATAATAATAATTACTAAAGGAAGACGTCGCCTTACCTGTTATGAGTTAGTTGAGACAGCGGGGCTCATATCAATAAAATCATGTCTTTTAAATGATATTTGATGAGGAAAATAATTTCAAGAAATCCTTTCTGGTCGTTCATTTTAGATTCATTCCTTCAATATGGGTGGAGGGGAGGATCCTTTGCGCTGTTGTTCTTTGAGAGGATGTTGGCATTTTATAGCCATTCATACTGTCTGTGTAAGTCTGCTATTGTTCTAAAAACATCACATTGCTCTCTTAAATAGCTTCAAGGTACGCACCTTCTTCCGAGAACAACACTGATAAGTGAGAGATATTAGAAGATTTGGACTCAGACTGTAGTTTAGTACATATACTAATAAAATAACATATTTAAGCACACAAATGTCTATGTATAGACCTAAACATGCATTTAAAACTATCAAACATATTTCAAAAATTCTTATTCATATATAAAACCCATAAGTATTTTGATATGTTCACTCACAATGCCCTAATCCTTGACAAATATACTCATCAGATGTTGTATTGTAGTCCTATAGTGTAAAAAAGCTGCAGATGCATAATTCCAATAAAGTATTCATCGATATAAATACCATTATGTCAGGCGAAAATGAAATCAAATTACGTGTATGCTGTATATCTCTTAATTTACTAAGGAGCAGTGTCATCCACATGGAATAGTTAACCTGAATTGGAATCTCAAAGGGGTTATCTACATTGTTAATACTTTAACTAGCTTTGTAACTGGTTCAGAACATCAAAAAACCTTATGTAATGTAAGTCAATGTCTACCTGCGCCAACACACCTGATCCTAATGAATGAGTCCTTAGAAGCCTGATAACAATACATTCATTAGAATAAGGTGTGTTGGAGCAGGGATAAAATCTAAAACATACTAGGACTGGAATTAAATATCCCTGGTGTAAGCCTTTGAGCACTGTAGAGGGTGGAATGGAGAGGGCTGCCAGCTAAGCAGCAATGAATCAGGGAGGTGCGCCCTTGACATTTAAATTCCAAAATGTTTTTAAAACATAAGACAAATTGCAGACAAAATATAGGTGTATCACTTTCTAACTCTTTTGTAACATTATTTCCACAGCGTATAAAACATAAAGGCGAGGAAAGCAGCTGCAGGCAAAAACGTGAAACATACAAAGATCTGGTCTCCCTCCTCAAGAGCAAGTCGCCATATTTTGCAAAAAACATAAACAAGCAGGTGCAGAAGGGTACACACTTCCAAAACACAACACACATTCATACATTCATTCACACATTTCACGGTAATGATGCACACTGTGCTCTACCAGCAGAAGTCAGAATCAATGCAGGGGGTGAGAAAACAGCTAGGGAAGAAGCCGTTAGAACCTTCTTCCAGATGGAAGAACCTGGGCCTCACTTCTTTCCAACAGTAGGTATTTTTTCTGGTTTATACTACACATACAAAGCCCACATGTACTACGATGGCTGGAAGTTGGTCTATGATAGTTAATACAATAAAAACAGACATGTTTCTCCGGGAACAATCACCTTATTGTGTCCCTATGATCTTGAGAGCTGTGTTGTCTGGAGCCTTGTGCTCCTTGTAGGGTCTCCCAATGTAAAGTGGCCTCAGAGGAGGGGCCAGACTATAAATTGTTCAATAGACCCTTCATGGAAAAGAAGTTACCCTGCCCGGAGGAAGCTTGGGGCTCCCGTCTGGAGGGCTCACTGGCGAGCGCCTAGTGACTGGGTTTGCCTTGGAGCTCAATCGGGCACAGCACCCTCCTCTTTATCCTATGGGAGGTGCAGCGCTACCATTTCAATCTGTACGCAGTCTTGGTTCTGGAAGCGTACTCCTGGAGGGGGATGGACTGGGATGGGAGGCACAGTGTGGAAGTGGGGAAGTGGGGAGGAATATTCGGACTGTTGTCAGTGCCTATGCACCGAACAGCAGTTCAGAGTATTTGGCCTTCCTGGAGACCCTGAATGGAGTCATGTATAGGGCTCTAGTAGGAGACTCCATAGTTCTACTGGAAGACTTCAGTGCGCACGTGGGCAATGATGACACCTGGAGAGATTGGGAGGAACGGCCTTCCTGATCTAAACCTGAGCAGGCGTTTGTTGTCAGAATTCTGTGCTAGTCATATCTAAAATAAACAGATTTCAGAAAGAGATTTTAGAGATTTTATCTCCATACTGACCTGGGAACGTCTCGGGATTCCCAAGTCAGAGCTTGCTAATGTAGCTTAGGAAAGCGAAGTTTGGGGTCCCTTGCTGGAGCTGCTGCCCCTGCGACCCAACTCCGGATGGAAGAAGATGGATGGATGGAATAGAGCTGTGTTGTACATGTCTCAGCGCAAGCCCCGCCCACAAGATGCAAGCTAGATTTGCAAAACTTTGGTTCCAAAAAATTGATTCTCAAGTAAAACTTATGGAGTCGAAAATAAATCTTTTGTATTTGCATTAATATATTTTTAATTTATTTTACTTGCAATGAAACGTCTTTTTGATTGAAGTTTGTCAAGTTTTGCCCTCAAACCTAGTATGCTTGTTTTCATAATAAAAACACAAACGTTACTCCATACTATTGCGACAAAAGGATTTTCCTTAAGTTTATCATGTTAATTATAATGTCAAATGTCATAAAACGGTGTTGCTTCTACTGTCTGACTCCAAACTAACTAAAATCACATCCAAATCCAGGTTACAGGTTAAACGGTGATGTAATAGCTACTGGACATAGTCAAAAATACCAATTATTTTCTAATTGTTGTGTAGTTATTATCTATGTATTACATCATATCTATCTATGACATTACATAATTTTACGCCAAATTAATTGTAATAAAATGTACATATAATCATTTTTAAATATTCAGAATTATTGTTACTAAATTTCCTATTTCCTATTTCTACATATAGAAAGAATGGAACTTCTAATATGTGGATTTTTTTATTTTACAGAGAAACGGGGCAAAAGTGCATACATAAGACACAAATAAAATAATATTTGAATCCCAAAATTGATCCCATCCACCGAATACCCCAATACCTGAGTATTCTGTTCCAACCATTATATATAGATAAAATACATATGGCTAAACAGTCATTAAATAGTGGTTGGTTAAATAGTAAATGAATGCAATCAGTCCCAGCTGTTACTCCTCAATGTAAAAACTAAATCACAACCCAAGCAATAATATACAATTTAGAAAACATTCAATCATATAAGACCCATTAAAACAATAACATAAATATACTTAATGATAACAATATACAATTAAGACCCAGCTGTGACACATAAACAATAACAGACAGACAGACACATAGAGATGTGAAAATCTTACCTCATTGGTGGGGGTACTGATCTGAGAGAACATAGAAATAAACAATACAAAATACATGTTTTCCAAGGTGCTCCCTCAGAAACTTAACCCCCCACATTGGACATGCATTGCCAAGGCTGGGATAGTATTGTGTGGCTCAGTCCAAGCCACTTTGTTTGTTGTGTTCCCATTTACAGACCCAGGGCTGTATAGAAAATATTGGATTTGATAAATATGCTGGATTTGATAAGAAGTGCATTGGATTATATTTGCTAACCCCACCTTGACTTGAGCCGCAGGTTAACCCCATGTATTATTATATATTAGCTGTCAACCACCTCTAGTGAATTTTCTTCTATTGGCCACTATGGCTCCAAAACTGTCTGTATAAAAAAAATAGTAAAGGCCCAAAAACATCTCTCTAGGGATTCAATGTGCAATTATTATTTTCAGTAAGAATTTAGCTTCTCAATGTGTTCTAATACTGTTATTCTTTCATGACCCCTTGTTTAGCATGACCCCCACAGAGGGCGAAGTGTCGACAAAGGACTTCAGTGAAAGTTCATCTGACAGCGAGGAGGAGGAGGAGGAGTGGCTGGAGTCCAACATCGAGCAGCCTCCTGAGTTCTGGCAAATCCACAAACTGGCTAAATACCTCAAGGTACCAGAAAATCTTGAGTACTTGCTGTGTACCAGTGGTTGCAGTAGACTTTCTCGTTGTCCGTCATTTTGACGGGCAGGGTCGAAAAAGTTTGTTATAATCTATTTTAAACCGTTTTTTAATTTTTTTTTTTACCATAATATGAATTAAGTAGGCCTAATTATTAAATGTCTTAGTTTCGCGTTCGTCCCTATTTTACACTTACATAACAGCATCTGTTTAGCAGGACAGAATCAGATTGATTTAAACTCATTGTATTTGACTCTTTTCAGTGAGATTATTATTATACCACTACCGGTACATTTACATTCAGTTTAAAGATGATGCTTAAATGTTGGAACGTCAAAATATTGTCAAAGAGTAATCATACTGCGCTAAGCCTAAAATCTGTGGAGCATGCACAGAATGTACAGCATGTAGTGAAAGTGGTTTGGGATCAGAAGAGTGGGGCAGATGCGTATTATGATTAACCAAATGTAATTTTATGCAGGCCAAATGCGCACTCGCTAAAATGCATTGGAAAACACTTTTGGGAGAACCACAGAGCCTCTGGCTTCATATTGTTCCACAAATGTTTTATTACATGAAATTCCCTACCTTAGTATTATTGTCAGTGTGTGGCAAGTTTCTCAAATATCCAATTTTTTAAATGAACTTTCCTCTGTTGCACGACATCTGACAGGCAAAGTCCCAGTGCTTGTATCAGCACCACCAGCTATAATTACACTGATCGAGCACCGATCAGTGTAATTATGTGCACCCATAAAATAAAACTATATGTCCTACCAACCGTAGTAGACTACAAATTTTAGCTTTCAGCTGTCCAATCAAACATGCATCTGTAAACTGAGAAAAGCTCACGTGTAGACACTTTAAAAAGCGAATGAAGATGGATGGATGTTAAAAATATTCAGTCAATGATGGAAAATATTGTTGGAAAGTCGCTAATATTCCGTTATGTGCAGTGTTGTGCAAGCTACATTGAAAATGTAGTGAGCTGAGCTACCAGTTACTCTACGTTAAATTAAGCTTCACTACACTGAATCTACACCCAAAAGAAATGTAGCAAACTAAGCTACAGCAACACGCCGAAGTTAGTTCACTAAATTTAAGCTATTTTTTTCTCCTACGGTTTATTGTACCAACATTTAAAAGTTTAAGTCAAACAAATAAACAGGGCAAATTGTTCAGTTCAACTGTTTATTAAACAATAAGCTGTATTCTCTGCTCTCACTCTTCTTTCTATCACGTAAACTCAGTCTTGTCTTTATTCCCCCTCAATCCCCTGCATCAAAGTCTCAGGCATCAGCGCAGTGATTGGTAGGCCTACGTCTACGGCATCACCGTCATACGGAAGTGCTTCTGTCAGCTACACATGTAGCCTAGCTCCGTGTATGTAATGGCATCACGTACTGATTCTTAATTGTATCAGACTTAAGCTTGAGCTGCAGATTCAGAAATGCTTGGGAAAATGTAGCTTCTGTGGACGCTACAGCACTACTTGATCAATTAAAGAGCTTCGCTACTGAAAAGCTATTTGATTCAGAAAATGCGCCGCTACCGCCAAGCTACTCAGAAATGTAGTTTTACAAGTAGCGGCGCTGACAGGTATATAGCTTCCTCTTCATTTTAGGTAATCTAGGCTAGGGGCGGTAGTAGTAGCTCCAAACACACCACTATAACCAATCCGACTGTAGCCTAAGGTACGGCCACGGAAATAAATAAAACAAGGAAATGTGGAAATACGGAAATAAATAAATACAGAAATATTGAAATACAGAAATAAATAAACAAAATAATGTATAAATAAATACATTTAAGAATAAATACATTTTAAAATAATTTAAATGTATAAATAAATAAATACATGCATAGCCTTTTTTTAATACAAAAATGTAATACTTTGTTCTATTATTTGTATATTTATTTAATTATTTATACTTTTCTTTATTTATACTTTTTATATATTTATTTATGATTTTTATATTATGGCAGTCCTGATCCTCCATAGTTTTTAACCTGGATTTATCTTCACTATATTAAAAAATATGGAATTCGGAAATATGGAATAACGCCGCTTGAACACAACCGGCGTTATTATGAAAATCGGATAGTTTGGGCATCTTTTTCTGCATTTAAAATTGCACAGACTGCGGTCCTTCCCACCGCATGCGGATGCTCGATGTAGGATGCTCAAAAAATTTGCACCACACTGATCGTGCATGCAATTACACACACACACACACACACACACACACACACACACACATGTAGCTGCCCTGTTCCATAGAGCTTGAATTTAATAATTCTGTTTATCTTTACCATAATTCCTCCACCCACGCACGGCTGTAGTCTTGGTGAGTTGTGTTTGAGCTGCTTCAAAAACAATTTCCCCTGTTAGCTTGGCTACATCATTGTCAATGCTAGCAATAAGGATAACAAGCTAACTTTTACCTGTTAATATATAGTTTGATGCTTTTATCACTAGAGAGAATCACATTGAAGCTACTGTAGACCTACGCGGACAGATAATTATATTCTTAGGCTCGCATCGTTTTATATGGATATTTGTATAAATAGGAAGTGAAAATAACATGTTTCTGTAGACATTTTATTAAAAAAAAACTTTTCTCAAAATTCTATAAGCTGTCTAAAGCTTCAGGTTGTCCTTCTCTACCTTCAATATCACATTAAGGAGACATTCTACTGTAGATATTATAACATTAAATATGTGGAAATATATACAGTAGCCTATGTGACCATGTCACATTTTTGAACAAACCGATTATGTGAGTTAAATTATTTTATGAAAAGTCAAACGATCATACCACACACTGTAATCATGTTTCCTCTGTTACTTATGATTAAAACCAAACTACAGAGACTGCCCAAGTCAATAAGAATATGCACCACCATATAAACATTAACACAACTTACAATAAAAACAATAAATGAAACCCAAAATAGAAAAGGTGAATTTTGCATTGTTTTGCCTAAATAGAATTTCAAAAGTAAGCAGAGAGCACTGCTTTGCCACAAAGTTCTTCGTAGATCTAGCCTCTCAAAGTGCATTTAATGCATTTCATTTTCTTCCGGGAATGCATGCCCCTAGAGATTCTGAGGTCCAGCCCCCCATAGTTTCACAAACTTCTGTGGGAAACACTGAATATATGATTCAAACATAATGTACAAAACAAAATGTACCCCGTGGCGGTTCTAGTGTTATTGGGGTGTTGTTTGTTTCCATGTGAAATACAGCCCTTTGACACTGTAATGTGATTAAGGGCTATATAAATAAACTTGACTTAACGACAGCTGTCTTCACTGTCAACTACAAGCCACTGGGCAGCAAAGGACTACAGTACTGACTTATCACAATAGCCTGCTTAATGTTATGAATCTTTAGGGTTTAAAACAAAGGGTATTTTCTGAGAGCTCGTCCAAGTAATTCACATATCGTATATAGGTGACTGTGTTATATACTATGGTAAATTCCTATATAGAAATACACTATGCAATTGGGGAGGAATGCTATGGGGCTATAGCGTTCCTTTAATGTAATTCCGGTTGTACATCGTCATGGACATTGGCTTATAAAATAGCCAAAAATAAGTATCTACAGTGAATATACAGTATTAAACACACCTACCATATTTACCAGACTATAAATCAGGATTATTTTAGTTGTTTGACTGGTACTGTGACTTTCATATTAAGACTGAATGCAATGAAGACAATGCGCTCCTGACAATTTTAAACTGCCATACTGTACCACCAAATACTATTCATATAAGTGCAAATTATACATGTAATCAGGGTCGGCTCCAGGATGAGTGGAATGGGTGGGCATTTGAGTTTCTCAACGGGGCACACGTACAAACCAAATGAGGGTATAAATAAGAACAGCTACATAAAGGTGTAGGCGGCATGCTATTCAATACCTAATACCTATAGCCAATTAAATAATACTGTATATTGAATAAGTACAATTGAATACATTAAGGGAAAATACAGGTAACCACACACCATGAGCCTACTGTTTATAGGCCTACAGTATTACATGCGTGTTCGACTCTCAGTAATATCGCTGTGTGTCACATAAATTATCACGTCACTGCGCATTTTTGCCCATTTTAGCATTTTAGCATTTAACATGGAAATATATTTTTACGTTCCCCTGCTGAACATTATAAACAAATCTTCCAGTTATAAATGTAATGTTTCGTGATCCCAGTCCTGTGTTAGTCTCGTCACTTAATGTGTGTTTACCTTTTATATCAAGCCTGTTTGCCCGTCACTCCCTGCCCCGTGTTTCCCAGTCTCGTTAATTCCACCCGTGTCTGTTTATTCATGTCTAATGTGCTGCACGTGTTCCTCATTGTTGAAAGCCAATGGTTGGTCTTTCTGTCTTGTCTACCTGTGTATTTAGCCCCAGTATTTTCCCGTCCTATGTCGGTCATTGTCGATTGCCTCAGCAGCTCCAGCCGATCTTCCCTCTAGAGCCCTTGCCCCATGTGACTTTGCCTCCTGAGCCTTTGCCCCATGTGACTTTGCCCCATGTGCCAGTGCCCTTGCCTCCCGAGCTCTTGCTCCTATGTTCCTATGCCCTCCCAGTCCTTGTACCATGAAACTCCGCCTCATATGGCTCCACCTCCCAGGTTTCCGTCCCATGAATCTCAGCCCAATGTGATGCGGCCATTCCTAGAGCCCGAGGAATGTCCATCTCCCCCGGAACCCATGGATTGGCCTCCACTCCAGGAGTGGCCGCCAAATGAGGACTGGAGTCTCTGCCTCCAGAGCCAGCATCCTCACATCCAGAGTCTTTGTCTCCATCTCCCGCCGCATCGCATCCAGAGTCTCCGCTGCCTCCAGATCCAGCTACATCACTTCCAGTGCCTGCGTCTTCGTCTCCTCCGGATCCAGCCACATCGCTCCCAGTGCCTGCGTCTTCGCCTCCTCCAGATCCAGCCACATCGCTCCCAGAGTCTCCGCTTTTGCCTCCTGTGTTATCACATCCGCAGTCTCCGCCTTTGCCTCCTGTGTCTCTGCCTCCTTACCCTCCGTCTCCGCCTCCTGACCCTCCATCTCAGCCTCCAGTGTCTCTGCCTCCAGTTTGTCTGCCTACTGACCCTATGTCTCTTGCGCCTTCAGTCTTTGCTTCCAGTGTCTCCGTCACCTCCAGCGTTGCCAGCCCCGGGTCCTGCTCTGTGGTCCCTTGTTGTCCCTTGCCTGGTCCTCGTCCTTCATCCCTCTGTCTACTGTTCCCTTTTTGTACTTGGTGCCTTGTCCCAATTGTTGTTGTGTCCTCATCCTTCTTTGGTCGTCTAGTCCGTTGAGGGGGGGGGTACTGTAATGTTTCGTGATCCCAGTCCTGTGTTAGTCTTGTCACTTCATGTGTTTACCTTGTATATCAAGCCTGTTTGCCCGTCACTCCCTGCCCCGTGTTTCCCAGTCTTGTAAATTTCACTCGTTTCTGTTTAATCATGTATAATGTGCTGCACCTGTACCTTGTTGTTGTAAGCCAATGGTCTGTCTTCCTGTCTTGTTTTCTTGATACAAGTCTTGCTTTTGGTTCCCCCATACCTTGTATCATGACAATAAAAGGATTCATAAGATTTTATAACTGATATACTGAATAATCTAATCGGCAAGGGCTATGTAAATAATGACAAATTAGCATAGAGGCTATTTCCAATTCAGGGCTTGAGTAGCAGAAGCCATTTCCATCTGGAATTAGATGTATAGTCACACATGCCATTTACAATGAGATTAAAAATTTGACTACCTTATGCAAAGCTGACTTGTTAATGACCTTATATATGCTGGTGACATAACCTTGTTCTAATCAGACAGTTCCGACGAGAAGTTAATTCCTGACGGTGTTCTGCCGCATTTCCTACGCATATGCGATTATGGTAGCTACATATAGGTTTATATAATTTTTGTAAAGCATAAATCTGTTAGGATACGGTCGAGTGGGAACGAAGACCCAGGTGTGGAACACAGAGGCAGGAGATGGCAAATAAAAAGAACAGGATTTATTGATCAGGCAGGAGGTGAGTGGCAGGCAGACGGGCGGTGAGATGAGTAGCGTGGCTTGTCCGGCGAGGAGAAGGCAGGCGTGGCTGTCTGGCGAAGAGAAGCAGACGAGACCGCTGGATCGCTGGTATGTGCATCCGTAGAAACGTCAACAAACCGGCAACAGGTGCCAGGGCGGACAGTCTCTTATACCGCCGCCCAGGAAGCGGAGGCGAGGCTGCTGCACGTGAGGTGCATTAGGAGGCTGACGTGGCGGCAGTGGCGCTGTCCGGTGCTGAACCGGCGGACTGGTGCTGTCTGCTGCCGGAGCGGCCGCGAACTGTGACAAAATCATCAATTCTATGGCGATACAACTAAAATTATTTTTATATTTTAAAGATGATGAAATTGCCATAATTGATGCCGATATGCACACCCAAACCAAGCAGCCTAATCTCATACAATTAATGTGGTAATGATGCATTTAATAACAATATATTATTTAATGTATCTGATTTATAGTAGGGCTGGCACGATCCAGTTTTTTCAGGCCCGATACCGATGCAGATACCGGCACTTTGGGTATTGGCCCATACTGAGTACCGATTCGATTCCAGTGTTAAATTAAGTTTTAAATTATGTTGCAAAGTAAATGACAGCTAGTCTCTATTTTAAGACTTAGATGCATGTTAGAAACCTGCTGCTGAAAGTGTGGCCTGGGAAGAATAGACATGGCTGATGCAGAACAGTAGACCTACGCATGTAAAATAATTTAATTGGATTAGCCCCATGGATTGGCTACAACTGTCCAATTGTCACCGATACCGATCCAGCTATTTAAGTCAGTATCGGACCGATTTCCGATCTCAGTATCGTATCGGTGCCATCCCTAATTTATAGTTTCATCATATCATCCAATCTTTTAAAAAATTGGTGCCACAATTATGTACACGTAATAATGTTGTATACATTTTTTTTTTGGGGGGGGCAAAGCATTCTATTTGGGGGGGCATTGCCCCCGACCCTGCATGTAAGCCTGGTTTCGTTTTGCCAACTGAAACACTTTCAAGTTTTGTTTCTGCCCACAGAGGCTGTTGTAGCCCTAGCCCGTGTCCCCGAGTCAGCCTTAGTTTATGCCCCAGCCTTAGTTTATGCCCCAGCCTTAGTTCAGGCCTCCGAACCAGCCTTAGTTTCTGAGCTAGCCTTAGTTCAGGCCCCAGCCTTCAATCAGGGCTCCGAGCCAGCCTTAGATCAGGGACCCAGCCTTAGTTCAGGTCTCCAAGCCAGCCTTGGTCCAGGCCTCTAAGCCAGCCTTAGTCCAGGCCCCAGCCTTAGTCCAGGCCTCTGAGCCAGCCTTAGTTCAGGCCTTAGCCTTCGTTCAGGTCTCTAAGCCAGCCTCAGTTCAGACCCCGTCCTTGGTCCAGGTTCCCGATCCCGCCAATGTCCAGGCTCCTGTCCAATCCGGCCACCTCGCAGGTTTTAGCGCTTTCCGGGTCTGCTGCTCTAACCGAGCAGTTTACCTCCTTCGCCGCTGGGCTTTCCACGCCGCAGCCGCATCAAGTCTCCGCCGCTGGGCTTTCCATGCCGCATCAGCTCCAGCCGGATCCCTCCACCGCTGGGCTTTCCCCGCCGCAGCAGCTCCAGCCGGATCCCTCCACTGTTGGGCTTTCCCCGCCTCAGCAGCTCCAGCCGAGGGGGGGGGGCAAAGCATTCTATTTGGGGGGGCATTGCCCCCGACCCTGCATGTAATGCTCTATCCCTCATAGTAAAATATGTATAAGTACAAATAAATACGATTGAGTTCCGAAAAGATTTTCAAGCAACATATATTCTCAAGTAGGTACACACACTCATTATATAAAGTGTAGTGCGTGTGTGTGTGTGTGTGTGTGTGTGTGTGTGTGTTGGGTGGGGGCGCTAAAACTCAGGGGGTTCCCTGTGATAAGGGGTAGGCTACTCAGAGTGCTGCCATAGAAGTTTCATATCCTTGCCTGGGCACGGGAAAAGCTGCCATTTCCTAATAACTGGATACACTGACTTTCTTTCTCTCCATAAACTGCTGTAGATATTTAGCCTGCTAAAGCTCATGACACAAGTAGAGGGGAAATGAGGGTGGGGGGATGATGCATGTCTTATATAGATTCCCCTACCTTCTTGCAGGAATAAGCAACATCACCCATGGTAACGGAATGGTAAGACAGATGGAAAAAATAAAAAAGTGTGTGTGTGTTTGAGTCATAAACATAAGTTTGATTCTGAACGCCCCCCCTCAACCCCAGGACTCACAGCTCCCTTTCCCTACCATCCTTCATTCAAGAACATCCCCACTGCATCCCGCAGACTGTCAGGGGCTGCCTTCGCCAAGCAAGTATTGTGGTAAATGAGCTCAGACGAGCATTGGAGCCACCTTGCCTCGGCCCATGTAATGAGCAGGAAGGTGGGTTTGAAGGTGAGTGTCCTATGAGCATAGGTGGTATAGTGTGGCTTCACATTCAGAGACAGGTCTGGGATAGCTGCACGATAGCTACCTGTCACAGATACGCTGGATGATGAGCATTAATAAGGCTTACATTAACTTTGGATGCATCCGTCCTCCGCTACATCATTAGAGTGCTCCCTCATATCATGTTGATCTGAGCCGTTTCATGTGTCAGTCTAGCCCCCAACAGCACCGGTTAAAATCAAAAGTTTAGAGGAGCCCTGCATTTCTATCGCATCTGTAGAAATGATATCCTAATTCTGTGCTATGTGAAAGTAATACAAAAATTGTGATGTGCTAATTTGGTTGCTAACTTAACTGTTTCCCCCTGAATCCTACAGTTTACGACATTCTTTTTTTAACAGATTTAAATGTTCCTCCCTTCTGACTCATTACAGTAGGATGTAGGTCTATTTGTAGCTAGCATTTTAAGATGACAAAAGTTAGAAGAAATTACATAGACCAAAATATTCTAAAACAGCACAAACCATCCACTGGTCCACAATGCACCATACTATCTACAAACAATATAATACAAGGGCTATCCACAATACACAAGACAAAGACTAAATAAAGCCATGGAAAGCCCTTTCCATGTGTGCATTGATAGCCCTTTCCATGCAGACACATGGCAGGGAGCTCCGAGAACAGAGCCATACCCCCAAATGTAATAAAATATTTAAGTTAATAAATATTCCTTTGAAAAAGTAGTCCTGACTGAAATAAAATCGAATGGCCACAGGCAGGAAGGACTTCTTAAGATCTAAAGTGCAGACTAATCTTTTGCAGTTTCTTCTGCAGTGGATCTAACAGTAGACTACTGTAGGCAATGGTGAAACCTTCCCTATGTGAAGTTAGTTCCAATAATGTCTGTCAATGTACAGGGAATATAGAAAACATTCTTAGATCTTACTACTGTGAGTACCAAACAGGGCTAATGGAAATTTTGGTGTACTAGCTCGGCCGGCCAGTGCCCTAAATCCTTAAGATCCACACCAGGTAATACTATTATAACTGACCAGTTTCCGTTGACTAAGGTGGATACAGCCAACAATATAAGCTATTTCATAAAAACGACATGCATACATAACGTAACATTGCTAGCAACTATGTTACATTATGATTGTCAATCCATTGTAGAAAATAATACGCAATGCAATATTTAATTTAATACAATTGATCTATTGTTGTTTATGCCTATTAAGTGTCAGTTACAATAATGTTAATGTTTTCAAGTGTCCAACGTAATACATGGTCAGGAAGTGAGAGCTGATAGTAGATGCTAAGCTGCTAGTAATTAAAGAGGGAAAGGCAGGAGCCTCATAAAGTTGTGGTTCTTATATGTAGTGCATAATACAAAGATTCTAACCCTGTTGTGACAATTTTCGGTGCAACAAACAGTGTGAAAGTGTGAAAAGGGTCTTTAGCCTACTAGTCTCAGCCATATGCCCTCAAAAGCTCTGCAATTTTCTAAAAGTTTTCATCCATTGTACAATAGCCTATATGATATGGGTGGAGGAGCAGTCTGGGGCCACATCAAATTATTTTCAGGGGGCCCAGAATCCTCTAGCTACTGCCCTGCCCACAGCCACGCAGCTGCCAACCATCACCGATGGTTGCTGACATCATGCGTAGATGTGGGGCGCTGGGAATACATGCCGGTGTTTGCCGAACGGGCCCACACCGGCACGTCCAACAGGAGGGAGAGGGGGGGGGGGGCGAGCAGCCGGGGTCGTTACAGGAAGAGGTTAAGACTAGGGTGTTGTAGGCTATGTGATGCGGACAAAAATGTGACATTACGATGTTATAGTTTCTGTTGTTTTCTTTTATAGCTATGGAGTTTATATTTAATGGTTACAACCATTATCATTCGATATTCATTAATCTACCTATTTTATGTTCCACTTACTTTAGATGAACATATATACACTTTTGGATAATTTCAGAAACTCCAATGTTAGTTTTTTGCTTGTAATGCAAACATGTGTGAAACTCCTTTGTTCAACGTCAGTGTCAGAGTGCACTGGAGCTACTTTGTTTATATTTTTGAAAAGCCCCGTTTCAATAAAGTGCCGATGGCTTAATTGTGGATCTGATTTACAGCAGAAGGTGGTGGTAATGCACCATTAAGATGTATGCCAACCGCCTTTAAAGAAGAAGCAAAACATATGTTTAGGAAAAATTTCAAGACGAACTCAACTTTAGAGCACAAGTTCTTATCCATCTACCAGATGGCCAGCTGCATTTCTCCAAAAATCGTTTTTATACATTTATATTTAATGTATTAAATGTAGGGAGTAAAAGTAAAACAGAATAATAAAGAAGTACTCAAGTAGATACCTGAACAAGCTACTAGAGTATTATAACAAAGTAGTTGTACTTTACTTTCCATTTCTGTCTACTGTGAATTTGACAAATTTTGTTATAATTATTCGAACATGCACCCCTTATTTGTTTGTATTTAAGAGAATAGTTGAGTGAGAGTAGTGGCAATTCAGTCGGAACATCACCATCGTTGAATGTGAGGCAATACTGCACAGCACTTTGAGTGGCCAGAAGGTTGGAAAAGCACTAAATAAATGCAGTACATTTACCATCAGCTCTTTGGCAAGTACAGGGGTGAAGTAAGTGTTCAGTCTTCAGGCTGTACATGTGATTTGTCAAATTTTGCAGCTATGCAATCCAATGGGAAGCATTTTGTATCATTATGATTAAATGGCCAACTGTATCGCATATTTTCTTAATGTGTATGTTTCTTGTGTAGAATGTTCTTGAGCTGTGTTAATTAAATGAGTCATTCCATGAAAAAAATCACATTTCTAGTTTAGCTAAATCATACTGTCCTTTAATTCAAATTTGTCTGGGTGTTTAATATTACCCTTTTCTGTGGTGTGACAAACTCAAAACACAAATGTATGTCTGCTTTACACAATCTTTAAAGCAACAGTCACTGAAACTACCTGTTATTTAACAGGGTGAAATGGGCATAATATGGTACTATTGAGAAAAGGAAATGTGTCAACCTGTAAAAAGGGGCATGGAATGGCCACTTTAAAAGTTTATAGTCCCCAACTAACTGGTATTAAAAGAAATTTAAAAAGAGAAAATTTGAGAAGAAATTATTCAAAATGCATTATTGTAAAAAAGAAACAAAAAAGAAATCTTGCATATCTGCATAGGCTATAATTTGCATTGTACATTCTGCAGCGCCACTGGTCAAAGCATTATGGAATCCATTTTACAGCAGCTCATAGAATACAAAGGGCCCTGCTTGTTTGTCATGCTCTGCCTGCAGTGATGGAGCCCCCGCCATGTCTGTTGTTGCCAAATTTCTCTAGTCTGTTCTTTTCTAATTTAATCTAAACCAACGACTCCCTTCAAATAACCGAAGGCAAAATGTTGCATGAACAGAAACACTGAGCCCAATAAAAAGAACATGTCATTGTAAACTGGTGGAATACTGTATGTTTCATTGAAAACAAAAGTGTTTACGTTGTTGGCCCTGCACCCATATTTAAACAAGAAAATAAAGTGTAGAATGTTCTTTTTAGCATGTTGAAGTATTTTGACAACAAATAACTTAATGACACAAAGTATTAGTGCAGTTTTCTGTGTTAAAGGGAGAACATAGATTTCACCCAACTGTCCCTCTGACCCTCTGTCTGTCGGTTTGTCAGGTGTCCAGGTTTTTTGTGAAACCCAGGTGGCAACCCTAATTGCTAGCATATGGATAATGCAATTGTTAATTTAATCTAGTCGATGAAGACAAGTTGTTAAGGTTCATTGTTAAACAGGCCTAATGTAATTTATTTACTAAGCAAGATTTTTTCATTTAGGCTGTATCGTTAGTATCATTCATATTATTTAGTAAAGCAATATCAACTCAGTCATTATCAAGAGGCGAAGGCATAAAATGATATAAATGCTCATCATCAGCATCACCTTTCACTATGAACAAGAACAAAAAGGTGAAGACTGAGTCAAACTCTACTCCAAGCTATGCAAGCGCATACATTGCACTTTACATTTAGAAACACATTTAAGTGTTTCAGAAGTTTTGGCCTTGAATGGAGTGAAAAAATACAGTTTAGCCATGGTACCACCTCATCCAGCTGGAGTAGTTGTTCTATTTAACAATATTAGTGCCCTGTTTGCCATTGCTGGTTTGCTTTGAAAGATAAGCATGGTTGGGCCTGGTTAGTTCTTGGTTTGGCTGCTGGAAGTGGTGTTGGAGGGCAAGTAGGAGGCACTCCTCTCTCTGGTCTAAAGGTCAAAAATCCCTGTGCCCCTGGCAGTGAAAGGGACTCTGCCCTGTGTAGGATGCCATCTTTCGGATGGAATGTTAAACGGGTGTCCTTGATTCTGTGGTAACTTAAGACCCCATGGTACTTTTCATAAATGTATGGGTGTTAACCCGGTGTCCTATCCAAATTTCAAATGTAGCCCACATCCCATCATGGCTACCTAATCATTCCCAGTTTTTACTTCGTTTTATTGTCTTCTCTCCTCGCCCTCAACTACTCCCAGGCCGTTGCTGCAAATGAGAATATTTTCTCAGACAATTTGCCTGGTAAAATTAAGGTAAAACAATATGAGATGATAGTCCCTCCCACAAGGAAGAGATAGATAATTTAAAAATAGTTGGGAGTGCCGAATCAATTACAAAAAAGGTAGAATGTCCTGGTAAATAATATAGCTTCTCTGATAGATGACAGATGGTTTGGTGTCGAGCTCACCCTCAGAGGTAGTAGGCTACAGTACTGTAAGTACCTGTTTTTATGACTTCAGTTACAAGGGGAAGAAAATAACAGCTGTAAATCTCTAAAAATAGCTAACTTAAAAAAACAAAATATAAATAATATAGATAATTCAGGTAAAATATACACAGATCCATAAGGAGAAGTGGCAGCCATAAGCGCCAACGTGCTCCCCGTCCCATGTACCACAGTTAAAATCCATGTTAATTGTCTGTGATAGCTGTTACACGGCTAGCCCTATCTATCTATACCCAATGGTGTCATCCCTGTCTCATGGAGTTGTCTAATCTAATCTCAACACAAAAATGTCAGTTCAGACTGTCAATCTCACACCAAACAGACTAAAACTTAAAAGTCGGCATCTTTCCCAGATAGATAACTGATAACTTTAGTGCACTAAAGTCTGTAGACTATCATTTCGCCAACAGTTCATTCGACACACACATAGCCACTAACTTCATTCAAACGCTTAGCAAATGGGCTGAAAACTCAAGTAAGCTCAGGCAAACTAATAAAGCATTCTGGGTATATTTTTTGTAATTTTAGTGTTTCTTTCCTATCAATAAATAATCTTTGCAGTCATAAGAGGAGAATATTTTTGACAGGGTACATGGTAGTGGTCCCCAATACTGGTCCTAGAGGGCCGCTGCCCTCCAACACAGGTGATTCAAATAAATAGCTTGTTATAACAATCCATTAGTTTGAATCAAGTGTGTTGGAGCAGAGAGACATCTAAAACATGCAGGGCAGGGCCCTCTAGGACCAGGATTGGGAAACTCTAGTTTAGAAGCTGTTCTTTATACATTAGTCTGCAAAGTACTCAAGTGGTAGTACTAGACTATAGTGACTGTGAAGCCACCAGACTAGAAGACTAGAAGAAAAAAGGTACAGATAGTTTGTTTAATTATTGTTACGTTTACATTATATTTCTTCATTTTATTATGTTGTTACAGAACAAAATTAATATAATGAACAAAGTTAATGTAATTTCATTCTAAGAAATCTACTTTGAGTATTTGTGTAGTCTGGTTTTAAGTGCTATTCATGCAGAAAAACTTTTTTTAATTTCAGCTAAAATGATACAAATAAATAGTATATATTTGGTATAAGCATGTATTTCCAAAAATAAATATTGGTATAGGTTTCAAAAATCCAATATTGGTCAGACTCTAGTTGTATTTAATCTCTTTATTATTCATGAGTGTGTTTTAGTGAATGCAGGCGCAGACAACACGGAGATGTGTATGCAAGAAAACGTACTTGATTAACACGAGATACTGGTCCAAAAACCAAGGTAAACACAAAAGCAAAAGCCTTACGGCGTAACACAATAACTGACAAGGAACAAAAGACAACCCCAACCTATATACAGTAACCCCACAGAACACACAGGTGCACAGCATAAGCAATCAACATAAAACGTGAGACTATGGAGTGACAGGGACATGGGTGGCCAGAGGCGGATGCACACCGGTGATGAAGGCCCCAGATGTTACAGTGTGACATACAATAAAAAGATCCCTGTTTCCAATGCCATTTAAAGGACCCATTCTATGCAAACGAAGTATTTCTAGTGGTTTTTGGAATTAGCAATGTTGATGTGACACGGAGAAGTAGTAAGCCTTTCAAAGTGGACTGCTTCCTGGTCTGTATTGGCTAAAATAGTTAGAGTGGTGGGGAAACAGGTGAATGAAAGAAACTTGCATATGTTGCGTAGATTACTGCAGTTTGTTTGGTAACGCCCCAATGAGGATATGGCCAGCTACATAGTATCAGCGAAATATGCAAGGCAAGGAACTGATGATGGTCGCCAGTACACAAACCGTAAGTAAAAGTATAATATGACCAAATCTGTAAATCTATTTTTTATCTTTTTATCTATTAATATAGGCTATTGTTCAGAAACCGTAAACAGATTAGAAATAGGTTGATTAAATAATGTTGTGTTGATTTACTTAACCTAAACATTGCATAAAGATGCACTTGCGTGTCATACCGAAATTGTATTCCCTGCCAGAAATGGATTGCCTTTTTTGGTCATATCATACAAAACATTTAACGTTACGTCCGTAATAATAACAAATATAGAATATGTCTTTGTTTAATTTGAAAGTTTCTTCGGTATAGGGCCCGCAGTTGGGCCATGCACATTATGACGTGCACTTCAAGAATAATTAGAACGTTTATTTTAAGAAGTGTCGCCATGTCAAATATTTTTGTAAAGGTATGGCTCTTAATATATTTACGAAAACTGTCCGTTAAAGAGCT
This sequence comes from Forbesichthys agassizii, assembly GCA_026546735.1. NCBI lineage: Eukaryota > Metazoa > Chordata > Actinopteri > Percopsiformes > Amblyopsidae > Forbesichthys > Forbesichthys agassizii. Next base: position 22,298 of record JAODLL010024043.1, read on the forward strand.
GAGTTTGAGTTTTAGTTCAATCATTTGTGGAAATAGAAAAACAATGGCGAAACAGACAGGAAAAGAAAATATACACTACAAGAGGTGGTGGAAGAGTGTGTAAGACGCGAAAGCGACAAGTCTTGGGACGAATCCAATCCCGTATCAGACGAAGACAGCGAAATATATTCATATCATAACTGAGGCAGAGGCTATGTTTATGAAGGGAGGAGACATTACTCTTGACAAGTAAGTACTTTATTATATTATAACCTGTATATTACAGGGGAGTGTTTGTGAAGGTTTACTAAACTTTTGTTTCACTCGAGGGGTCGAGGTGTATGCTTTTGGGGGAGAGGTGTGTCTATTCGTGTGATAATATTGAACTGTGGTGGAGGGTGTGTGTTTGTGAATTGTGCCATGAGTCAGTGAGCTGTAAAAATGTACAATACAGAAAATATAGAGGTTTAATCCAGTTTTGTAAATTACTGTACAAAAAAATTATTTATTTTCACATGATAGGCAATGGTCTGATTCTGACAAGGATTGGGAACCAGAAACGTATTCTCCAGTCAGCAAGCGTCCGCATAGAGAACAGCAGGACAGTAACTCCTCAGATGAGGCTCATCACCCTACTAGAGGCAGAGGACGCAAGAGGAGGAGGAGGGGGAAGAGGTAGAGGTAGAGGCAATCCAGCTGGGGCATCAACCAGCGCTGAAGAAAAGTGGAATGATGTAGATGAGCCAGACATAATGCCACCACAGCCCACCTTCAGACCCACCAACACACCAGGACCCCAACTCATATGCACAGCTACATACGCAGCCCTGCAGCTTTTCTAGCTTTTTTTTCAAATTCTGTTTTCAGTTCTCAGTTTTGAGTCTGTGATGAAGCTGATGAACACACTGTTGCTGGATACCGGTAACAAGCTGTTTGTGGACAATTTCTACACGAGCCCCACCCTTTTCCGTGACCTGCTTCAGAAGAGGACCTGGGCATGTGGAAGCATCTGAACTAACAATAGGATTTCCAAAAACGAAAATAATTAGCCTGGACTCAAAATCTCCTGGTGGCAGCATCTGCTGGATCAGGAAGGACTCCCTCCTCTTTGTCCAGTGGCAAGACACGAGGGATGTCTTCCTGTGTTCCACACTGCACACGGCCCATGCAGATGACACAGTGCAGAGAAGAGTCAAAGTTGAAGATTGGCCGCTGAGCTTTCAAGGACATCTTTGTTCCACCGGTGGTTAAGAAAAAAAACAATCTATTTAACAGATATTTATGCGCATTGAAATATAATTTGTATACTTGATATATTTGTTATATTTTTCAGAGTGTTGTTTTTTTCCTGTCCATCTCGGTGCATGGGTGGAGTGGATCTGTCCGACGCCGTGCTGGGATATTACAAAGTCTTGCACAAGACCAGGAATTGGTACGAGACATTCTTTTACCATTTCATCGACATTACCATAGTGAACACCTTCCTCCTCCACAAAGACTTAGCAAAAGCTAAATGAGTGGTGCCCCTGCACCAGAAGGCGTTCAGAGAGACCCTTGTCTAGGAGCTGGCAGAAGTGGGGTCAGCTAGACCCGTGCCAGTTCCTGCTGTACGTGGAGGATGTAATAATTTGTTGCACATAAGAGGACATCACTGCCGGGTGGCTGAAGTGCAGGCAGTGCTTCTCCTATGATGTGCCGTTGTGCTTTGTCCCCCGTCGTGACTGCTACACTGCCTGGCATGTTGCTAATAAGGGTAAGACATTGGAGTTCGGACAGGACGAGATCAACATCAATATACCACACACACACACACACACACACACACTTTTGTAACAATTGTAAATCATTTATCTAAATCTTATTCTATATAAATCTATCTATAACCAAAGCAATTGTGTTGAGTCTCATGTGCACCAAGTTTAGTATCATAAGGGAAAATCACTCTAATGTGTTTATGCTATATTCAGCAATACTAAATACAGTATATAGTACTTACAAATACTGACTCTGGCTATGGGAAAGGATAGGATATCTCCAAATGCCACTTTTGCATTAGAGATAAACATTCAAAACAGAATTCAAGACTGGTAGCATTTTATATTCCAAGTTTGTGACTATGTTTACAATGTGTCCATTTGGAGTCTCCAAATGGCCTTTTTTGGAGAACGCCTAGACATAACCTTAGGAAAACGTGTATAGTATTAGTTTTCAATAATATTGTCATCAACTTGAACCTTTGACTAGGTAAGGCTTCAGGCTGTGGTCCATTTGTATTTCCCAGATAATAAATCCAGGTTATAGTAATCTGCAGGCATCTGTGCATAAACAAATTCAGGCAGGCAGAAAAAGGTTTTTATATTTGTTCAAACTTATAATACTCAATTTCAGTAGCATTTACATTGATTCTGACTTCTGAAAAGCTGATGTAAATTATAATGATTCCAAATTGTCCAAATCCATTGCAATATTATATAAAATTAAGAACATCATAAGCCATTTGATTTGTATTGTCTCCTCATACTTCCATACTGTAATGTTTCGTGTTCCCAGTCCTGTGTTAGCCTCGTCACTTCATGTTTCCCTTGTATATTGAGCCTGTTTACCCGTCACTCCCTGCCCAGTGTTTCCCAGTCTCGTTAATTCCACCTGTGTCTGTGTAATCATGTCTGATGTGCTGCA
>JAODLL010024053.1:0-24954 GCA_026546735.1 Forbesichthys agassizii
CTCTCTCTCTCTCTCTCTCTCTCTCTCTCTCTCTCTCTCTCTCTCTCTCTCTCTCTCTCTCACACACACACACACTAATGGGAAATGTTTTGCACTGCCTCTTAGATCATATCCGTTCCTCTATACTGAATGAATAATTGACTTTGGTTTACTTTATTCACTAACTTTATAGGATAGTAATGCAAGCTCAGCTCCACATTAACTCTCCACTAAAATAAGCCACTCATGGTTGGCTTTTAGATAAGACTATTGGTCTACGCACATTAATATGTAGTCCGATGGTGTACACACACCCAAAACAAGACGGCCTACTATGGTAAATATATATTTTATAAGCATAGCTTAATTCATGTTAGTCATTTACATAATTATTTGAAATAAAATATAACCTTGATAGATATTTTAGACTTATTTCACGCATACAACCAGTCTGTTTTAGAGACATGTATTCATATTAATGACCCACTGGCTGCTGATTGGCCCAATTTAAAAACTGCAACTTTGTTATAAATTTGTGAGTGGGTAGGTTACGCTCACTTTCATGTTTCATCATTGCATACATAAGATGAAGTTGAAAATGATTGGTGCCTAATTGTGAGAAGGCAAGTAACACTGATTCGGATTGTGTGTTTTCATTTCGCAAACCTTTGACCGCACGATCCAAGAACCAAAACTATACTAAACCTGTTTTGTGTAATATAGGCCCTTAACTATAGCAACAGACGACACAGCTGAGCGCATACGGCCACCAGTAATCACGATTTTGTCACCCAGTGAGGTGTCAGGGAGGAGGGGAAATAGGAGAGGGAGCTGGCAGTATAAATAGACCTTACATAACTGGGACTTGTTGATGCCAGGAGCCAGGCGAGTGAAGGATTTTGGGGTGGGGGATTTGTTGTTGGAATTCCTACTGACCTTTTTGTGAAAGCAGCAAACCCACTTTAACTTTGATGTTATATTTGACTTTTGAAGATTTCATTAATTGCTTTCCAGGTCTGCAAGAAACGCCAAACCCTGGCAAGTTATTAGCTGGGATTGGTGTTTTCTTTACATTGTCAAATAGTAGTTATTCCTGTTCAGCTGATATGTGGTGAAATAACTTTTTTATGAGTGTGTTATGAGTGATCATGAGGTCCCATAAAGCATTGTAATGTTATAAAGCTGCTTTCTTGGAGTCTCCCTCTCTGCCTGGAGTTGGGCTGCTTGCATAAAGCCGCCACTGATTCCTAATCAGATCACTATCAACGCTTGACCTCATCTTGTCAACAAGATTATCTGACCTGCTCACAAACAAGAAAACAGGAGGAAAACAGCTTAAGTCATTTAGGGTTTAGTTTAAAGTGGAGGGAAGAGGGGAGATAAAGTAATCCTTGCCATTGATAGTGCGTAATATTTGTTATGTTTCACAGTTGCTAGAACAGATGATCACAGAGGCAAAGTCCTTTTATTGTGTGTGTACAAGTAAATGAGGAAGCTCGACTATGAACGGCATCAAGCCGCACGTCGCATGTTGTGGTCCCTTGTGTTCACCGCTGTTGGTGTGACATCTGCCGTGTGCGCTTGCCACATGCACGTGGGTCACATGACTTGTCGTGTGTTCCTGTCTTTCTCGCAGGAGCCTGCATGTAGAGAAGGAGAGGCTGCTGTTTAACACGCTTTTAAATGAAATGTGCCACGGTGTCTATGGCAAACCCACTTCCCCCACCATTTTCTAGCACGCCACAAACCATCTTCTGTAAAAAGTAGGGCAGGCTATTCTTCCTCCCCTGCGTGATGTAACAGCATTGGAGCTGCAACCACTCAGCTGATTACGAGCCTTATGTAAGGAGGGCTTGTCAAGGGGCAACATCAAGACAGGATATTTCACACCAGGCAGCCTGTCACCAAAAGACTATTGCACAGCTCTATACATGCATCGAAACCTTTGACACATGATTACCTGCTTATAGGGTTTACTTGGGGGCAGAGAGAGACCCTCCACTCTCACTTCCTAGTACTAAAGGCCCACTGAAAATGGAACTCTTAATCTGAAAAGCGGTAGCCACAGTGTTGAAGACTCCTCTATTCTGCTTTTCTTGTACAATGCAATGCTGATGGCTAGGGCGATACTGCCTGTTTTGATCGCAATGTAAGCATCTATAGCTTCGAGAGGGTTGTTGATGCAATGTGCCATGTCTTCATGTGCAGTGTGTCCTTGCAACGCTCGATGCATTTGGTCTATGCATGTAGGTTCATGCGCTCCAGCTTCTGTGTGCTTGTGCAACAAAGTGTTTACCCCAGCGTGCCTGTGCCCTTGGGCTAGCTAGCAAGTTGAGTCGAGTGTGACCACAGGGAGGCCCTTTATAGTCCCCTGTAGAATGAACACATATCAAGTATTATAGTACAAGTATTGTGCGTACTGCATATGAACTAGTGCACTGTATATACAGAAGGTTGAGTTACTCATTAATATAACGGATCAAGCCGTTTGACACACCTCCCTCATGTCAGTGTCTTTCCCTTGCCCAAGCAGCAGGGTTAGAGGAGACAGGCTAGGGGGTGACCACATACCTGCACCTGAATTTTCGACCCCAAAATAACTGTCCTTTGTTACAATACTGTTATTGTGTTGGTGTTTTCACATTCTCTCACATCCTCACCTGGAGCTGCACAAAAATAAAAACAAATCCCCCCCCCCCCCCACCACCTCCCCTCATTCCACAAATACCCCATTCCTATTAATCTTCAGCGGTCCTTCTACACTCGATTGACAAGCGACAAGTCAGAGAAGTTCTTCAAGGTGTTCAACGAGCGCATGAAGCTGGCCCAGCAGGAGATCAAAGCCACTGTTACGGTCAACACCAGTGACCTGGGCAGCAAGAAGAAAGATGAGGAACCCTCCGACAGAGATGGCCCCGCCCGCAAGAAAGGTGAGAGTATGTGGCTGCGGTGTTACCTTGCTCGCCAAGCTGTTCCCACGATTGCTGCATCATAACAAGCATCGCTCATGGCACAGGTAATGGGTACCTTTTTTAAACAACTGATATTTTAAAGGGAAACTCCTTGATTTGTGTCCGGAATTCCCCTTATGGTGAAAACAGACTTCACCTGTCCCTCCCACAGCTGCGTGCTGATTGCATGACCCTCCTCTCTGCTCCTCCCACTACATAAAGTGTAGACACCGTGGTAACGCGTACATAATGAGCTAGGGTAGAAATGTAGGTGTTCTAGGGTAGCTAATAATGCAATTGAGGAGTGTAACTTAAAGGTATAGTAAGCCATTGCAAGCTAATACACTTTTAGTGAAATTCCCTTAAATTACATAAATAAAGTGTAATTATAATTACTTGTGTGTCAGTAGATCTCCAACCACTAATATTTAGTACATTTACTTCCTATGCTTTTGGTTAACTACTTTTCAAAATATATTTATATTAACAGTTAAAAGCTTACACCAGGTGCAAAGCAGCAACAAGTGTTTTTACTAGATTCCGGCCAACGCAGTTGTCATTTTCCCATCCAGCGCTCACATTGTTAAATTAACAAATGCTAATTTGAGCGCCCGTGGGCGTGTTAGTCTAAGCATGAGGTGTGATCTAGGGCATTGTTGGCGTATTGCTGTCTTGAGGCAGCGGAAAGTGACCAACATAAACCTGGTCTAAAGTCAATGGCACGGCGCATTATCAACATAGCGCCTATTGACCTTATTCACATGGGCAGCCATCTTCCTCTGACTGGCACAGGGTGGGATATTCGATTTCTGATCACAGCTGATGGTAGTAAAAACAAGTTGCCGTGTGAATAAGGTCAATGGCGGGTGCACAACGTGCGTACACTCCGCTTGTTACACACACTGCTGTATGTGTGCGAGAGCGCACAAACGTGCAAAGGATGAAAAATGTGTACAATGTGAAATATTGTTAGTGTGTAGCCTTCATCAATATATTCTTGGTAGAATCTCGCTGTTGCCTAGATGGTCTGCTGGCATGCTTTCACAAACTTGCCACTATAATACCAACATACACACAAATACAGTGTGAGAGGTGTATGTATTTAGGTACTCTTCCAGCAGGGAAGAGTACCTTTAAGTAAGTATTTCAAGCTAGAGTCTTTCAAACTTGAAGGGGTAGTTTACCATGTGAACAGGTGAGTCACTTTGAAACCACATGACGTATGGACGGCTTATGGGCCAATAGGGGCAATAACCTACTCATTTGGTTCTGACTGTGCTCACTGGTGGAGCAGCCACTGCTGTTTGACGTAGAACATGTCACTTGCCAGCCTGCCGCTTGCGTAATGAAACCTGAAAATACAGTAATAGTTTCAGAAATGAGTGGTGTGCTGATGAATTACAACACTACCTCCATTTGTAATAGAACAGCGGTGAAAGTGATATTTATTTATAGGAAATTGCTTCTGTGATTGTCAGTGCTTTTGTCGGTTTTCTGCGTTTCACACTTCCCAGTCAAAGATGTGCCTGTGGTCGCCGTGGTCACCGATGAGGTGAAGGAGCAGTTGGCGGAGGCCTCCATGATCACCAAGAAGGCCTTCACCAACTACCGGCGCGAGGCCGAGTCTGAGGAGCATCAGGCGGGAGCAGAGGGGATCTATGTGCCCGCAGCCGACAAGAGCCAGGAAGAGGGCGAGATGAGCGTGGTCATCACCATCATGCAGCCCATCCTGCGCCTCATGCAGCTGCTCTGTGAGAACCACAATAGAGACCTGCAGGTCAGCCGTGACACCAGGGGGCACTCTAGAGAGGGTTTAATACCTGGAAATGTTAATCGATGCAGTAGGCGTATGCCTAACCTAAAGATATAACCTTACCCTTGCCTTAATCAGATAATTGTATCATCTATACCGATACTGTACTTATGCCTATATTTATCGTCAGAAATCAGCAATGGTGAATAACAAATGGCATATGCAGTTAGCCACACTCACAAACCCCCACCCACTTTGGCCATGGCATGCAACCATTTCAGACTTTCCATCACCAGACATGAAATGAAACCATGTTTATAATAAGCACTAGAACAACGTGAGGCAACCGTTTCCTTATCTGGTGTCTTTTGGTTGGTTTCACTATGAGGGGTGTGATTCTATTTGGCAATGGCCAGTTCCAGCAGCCTAGACAGTAGACTTCCCCCTGTTTGTATACACAGCTGGGGCATGGCCTCAATAAGTGATAGCTGGCTGGCTGAACTCACTCTTGAACAAAATTGCACTCGTGGGTTAGTCATATTCATTCTCTGCCAGCAGCACAGTTCAAATCATGAGTTAATTGATTTACACAAACTATATTTTGTTGCTTTTTTCAAAGCCAGTAGTTATTCCACCAGTAGATATACAAAAGGCAATGTTGATACAAAATACACTGAAACATTGAAATGACTCAAAGTGAAGAAATATTTGTCTTTCAAAGCCAAAACAGGAAACGCCACTGAACCCTAAAGCCACATAGATCTGTGCTGTTTCAAAAGTGAGGGATCTAATGTTGTAGAATTTAAAGACTTATTTTAGCTTATCAACATGATTGTCATTGTGTTACCATAAAATAGTGGTGTCTCTGAAGAACTCATAGTCGAATGTTATATGTCAAATCTGGTCTATTGACTGTTTGTCAAATTCGTTTTTTATATATTTTTTTAGTTTTGTTATTGTTTGCTCATTGATGGGGGGGGAGAGAAGAGAGACTTGCTGACCGGTTGTCCATTTTGTTATGTCTAGTACTCATGTTAGAATTTGACCAAATATGAGCCATATACATGAATAGCCATCTACCAAATAGGCCTACATAAAAGAGGAAATAACGCTATAATGACAAATCCAACACTGTATATCTCGCTAATATTATTCGTTATGATTGGTTCAACCAAAGATGTTGGCCTATCATTTACTGTCTGCAATTTTGATTTTGCAAAATAAGGAGATTAATTAAAATAACTTTATTTTCACATTATTTATTAAAATGGGTTTATATACTAAAATATTTATATACATCAATATGTATTGGTTGACACCAAGGAACTCATATTAGCCGTAAAGTCTGTGAGATTGACAATCGAATCAGGCTCATTAGATATAAATATATACTGTATAGTATTATTTTATCTGCCGGTGAAGGTTCTGTAAGTGCTGCTGCAACACCATACATACTTGATTTTATCTGTATCCATTTCTAGAACTTTCTGCGTAATCAGAACAATAAGAACAACTACAATCTGGTGTGTGAGACCCTGCAGTTCTTGGACTGCATCTGTGGCAGCACCACAGGGGGTCTTGGGCTTCTTGGACTTTATATCAATGAGAAGAACGTTGGACTGATCAACCAGACGGTGGAGAGCCTGACTGAATACTGCCAGGGACCCTGTCACGAGAACCAGGTGATGCATACAACTTGGCAGACGCTCTTATAGATGAGTATGCACTTGTCTTTGTTGTAAATGGTCAATAGACTGCATGTACTGTATATAGCGCTTTACATTATTTGCCTCACATTCACACACACATTCATTACACCGACTGATATGTCAGCCATGCAACGAGACACCTGACCACCGGAAGCAGTTAGGGTTAGTTGTCTTGCTCAAGGACAGGAATCTGTGGTTATTTTTCTTTGAATAACTTATAATAATAATAATAATAATAAATACATTACGCAAAAGTGATTCATGTAGGTGCTTTTATAGTGTGGCAATTTGCAACGCTTTAATCTGCGAGTAAGCAATGGGACCCTTTTTATTTAGTTCGTTCATTTATAATTTATATGCAAACGCTAATGTATGCATGCAATGTTTGCATGTTTTGTTTAGAAGGTGCTTTAAAAGGGTCATATTATGAAAAACGTCTGAGTGACTTCAAGTGCTACATAACAACACACAAATGCAACACAGTCAGTTTCTTTGGGCTGCCTGTCTGAGAACATGTCAACAGGTATGTTAAAGTACTGTATGTTAGATTTTTCTGATCAATAGCCCCTCATTAGAACTACACTCTCCCCATCTGAATATCTCTGCCCACAGCTTAAAAACTACTTGCCAACAAACAAACATTGGAAAGGCTAGCATTAGACCATGAATCGATGTAAAGGCGTAAACTGCACTGTTGGCTGCATAGAGCAGCACACCAGCAAACTATTTAGATACAAAGATTGGTCTAAATTAACTTTATCACACACAATCACAAACGTACATGTACACCAAAACGTACGGTGATGTTGTCATCTTGGGAAGAACGTATTGAAGCGATTGAAGCCAAAAACACTTTTGCATTGAGGGTTTCTGGCAAAATTAAATTTGAGCTTGCAAGATTAGGAAGGTCTCACAAGGCTACCTCAGCCATGTGACCATCATAACACAAAAGTAATGATGTTCTAATTTCAGTAATTGTCAGTTGGGCCAGGCTAGCTGGTGCTGTATTAGTGTTGAATTTTTCTGTGGTATTCCCGTTAAACCCAAACACATACTGAAGCCAAGCTATGCATTCACGTTTACTCTTTCAAAATGGTAGCCATAGCCTGCCCTAGGCACCATGCCCATGTATGTTCTTTCACAAGGATTATAATTGATCTAGTCTGTTGCAGTCAGCTTTTACTTGCGTAAAATCTGGGACACGTCGCTAGCTAGCTTCAAGACCTTTTTACTTGGCAGGAGAGGTATATTGATTGACATGCACAATGACCAACTTCTTAACTCGGTGACCAAATCAGACGTTAAACAGGAGTTTGAACTGTTTGCAGGCTTTGTAAATATGTTAAATAAATTGGTTTGGTTACTGCTTTAAAGAAATGGAATGACTGAAATTATTAAAAAAGCATTGCACTAACGTTGTATTAGAATTACATACAGACTTTTGAGTGACCATGCTAACAGCTAATCATAACCTACTGCCCCACTTCTGATATTGTTGACATTTACTGTATATTTATCAGATATTTAGTATGCGTATGTGAGGTAATGCTTATAATCGGAAGAGGCTGAGTCTAAAATTGATCTGACTGCACACATGGTCTTTTACTGTTGCTGTGCTGTTATCTTGGTTAAAATGTGAATCTCATTTGACCAAACAAACTGTGTTGAAGTTTAAACTACCCCCTGCACTTTAGAGATGAAAAACTGTAACACTACATGTTGCTAGACATAGTCTGACAGGTTAGTTAGATATTTTTAGACTAAAGCTGTTATTGGATTTTTATGCAGTAGTATACAATATACATAAAAACAACTTGGGCTGGGAATCGATTTAAAAAAACATTTCTCAAAATTGCTGTGATTAATTATTTTTTGTTATTTTATAGACAGGACAGCATAGAGACAGGAAGCGAGTGGGAGAGAGATATCAAGGAAGGATCCGAAAATAACCTCAACAGACCAGACTCAAACCCAGGCCCATTACAGAGCTGCCACTTGCACTACAACCTGAAAATACTAGTTGTTTTCTGCTATAATAATGTTTAAAATATGATATAGACACCTGTAAATCACCAACAATTGGTGCCATCAAAGAGAACACTTCACAGCTTAAGATATTGGGAAGCAATAGAAAATGCAAGCAGCCAGGTGTGTTACATACATTATGCTGCAGGTATTTAGAGAGCAAGGCTAGCGGTGACGTCGTCATGTACGGAGACGTGGGCGGAAGAGTCTGAAACGGTAATATTTATATGTGGGTGGTGTGCATATAAAAGAAGACAAATGGACAGCAGGAGAGAGAGGGCAGGAAAGGTTGGATAGTTTGAATGTTTGTGGGATAGCCTATGTTTTTATTTCACTGGCAGATTAATAAACATTTTCTTATTATAACCAATCCAATGTTTTCTCACATCATGTGCCTGGAGGAATGATACTGTACAGATATTGTAATAACCAGAGGTCCTTAAAAAAGTCCTAGAAAGTAACACAAGCGAAGCACACTCATTTAAACCACAAGATGGGAGACGACGAGCACAACACTAGCGCGCACACAGAGACTACATGATTACATTTTAACCGTGAGTTAATAATAACCTGGGTGTTTTTGTATGGTAGGTTGCCTATTAGCTTCTAAATTTGAAGTGCTTTGTTGTTTTATAACTTTACTTCTAAAACTACACCGTTGTCCTTCTTCATCATGTTAGTGTTCAGTCTCTTTGCTCGTATGAATTGGTCCAGTCAGCACAGTCAAAGCTCGCCACATGTAGTAATTTAAAAGGAGATGGATAGTGTTGCATCGATTGCATTAATTTTATATGCATTAAACATGTCAAATTAATCGCAAAGATTAACGCGTCGTAAATAATGGTTAAATGAATTAAATTATACATGGGAAATAACTAATATAAAACAAATGTATTCTCACCACCTTGCTTTGTCTTTTTCAGAACTGCATTGCCACCCATGAGTGCAATGGTATTGACATCATCATTGCCCTCATCCTTAATGACATCAACCCCCTTGGCAAGAAAAGAATGGACCTTGTATTGGAGCTTAAAGTAGGTGTAGTCGATACAGTGGTTATATGGTGATATGTACTGTATGCCATACTACTAGGTCTGCTGCTATGCTACTATACTATATATTCTACATTGCCTATCTCACTCAGAACAATGCCTCCAAGCTCCTCCTTGCCATCATGGAGAGTCGTCATGACAGCGAGAATGCTGAGAGGATCCTCTACAACATGAGGCCCAAAGAGCTTGTGTGTATAGACATTTTTAACAATAACAAAACACATTTTTCCTCATGTGCCTCATTGTGCTGAATTTGCAGTTGAGCCACAGTGGCTGTTCTAAAATAGTTTAATGGATATAATTGGCAAAAGCTGGCAGATGAAATCACAATTAGCTTATGCTCTGACCCCAGACATTTCTTTACCTACTTTAATAGTTGATAGTTACAGTTGTTGATGGCTAGAGGGAAAATGGCTTGTTTCCCTCCTCAGTCCAAATATTATGTTGTGAATACTGAATACTGATAACACATTTAATGAACTTTTGTATAAACTGGTTCAGTCCTACTAAGCCTACTAATTCACTTGAACACATTGTATGCAAAGCTCTATGAGCCACACAAAATATTACACAGCATTAGATGGGCCAACACCCAACCGTCTCCCGTCTTGTAGGTGGAGGTCATCAAGAAGGCCTACATGCAGGGGGAGATCGAGGTGGAGGTCCCTGAGGAAGGAGAGGACAAGGAGGAGGAGCACTCTGCATCACCACGCAACGTTGGCCATAACATCTACATCCTCGCCCATCAAGTAAGCTGTAGCAACCCTTTGCACTGCCTTCTCTGATTATGTGTTGCTTTCTAATTGGCTACTTGAAAAGCATGTATGCATAAATAATAGATTTAACGAAATGCCATGGAGATAGTCTGTAGGCATATTTTCACAGTCGACATACTTTTAACAATACTCTTCTGGTTAAACTCAATGAGAAAGTAAAAAAAAAAGTTAATGGAGTATTTTGTTTGTCTTTTATTATAACAGCACCTCTCTGAAGGCACTCCACTCAAGGCATTGCGTCATCCCGAGTTACTGTTAATGGGCTCTACTGATTTGGCTATTTTTCACCGCCAACAGTGATCATGATTGGCCAACGGTTGTCACTTTTGGTGTTCACATACTTTAACATGCACAACCTATAGATTTTCACCAGCCAGCGGCCATATTGTTATATTATAACCTATTGTTCTATTACATTTTCTCAGTTGTTAACCCCAGGCTTTGCGCCGCTCCACAGCAACCTGTATGTACAAACCTGTTTGAGTTATATAACATCCAGTGTGGAACCAAACCATTGACAGCCTGCAGCATTGACAGTATTTGGTCTGTGCAGCTTTTCATCGCTGAAGAAAGCTAAGAACCATGTGCGGTGTTGTGTTACATTACTGTAAATGATCAGGAAAGCTGAAATTGTCTGTCTGGGAGTTCTGATGGGGTGTGGATGATGTGTTTTGTCATTGACTGACTAATGGTCGTCGTTTCAGTTGGCCCGCCACAACAAGGAGCTACAGGCTATGCTGAAGCCAGGAGGGTGTTATGGGGATGGTGATGAGGCCCTGGAGTTCTATGCCAAACACACTGCTCAGATCGAGGTCAGTCACTGGTGGTCTATCCCAACAAGACTGTTGTTGTTCGCGCTGTCTTCCATCCTCGTATTTTGCGGCGTTCTGTAATGCGCGGCACTCCCACTACCTGAGATCAGTTTTCAATCTCCATTTGCGGTAACTCAGGTGACTTGCATCACATCATTTGGCACCGCCGTTGATTTGAGCCATGTGATAGCTTGTGTGTCTTTCCAGTTTTGAGGTTCATACTTTGTGCCCTTAGCATGATCGCACGTGTACTTGAGCACGTGGAAAGATGAGAGCATACAGTAATGCTCAAAAGATCTCTAGAGAAATGAATGCCAAGTAACTCGTCCCGTTTCATTTAGAAGTTTAAGACTGAACACAAGTCCACACTGTGAGTGTGTGTGTGCGTGCGCGTATTTGTGACCTTGTTGCTGTGGTTGTGTCCAGATCGTACGTCTGGACCGCACCATGGAGCAGATAGTGTTCCCTGTGCCCAACATATGTGAGTTCCTGACCCAGGAATCCAAGCTCCGCGTCTACTACACTACAGAGAGAGACGAGCAGGGCAGCAAGATCAACGACTTCTTCCTGCGCTCCGAGGACCTCTTTAATGAAATGAACTGGCAGAAGAAGCTGAGAGGCACTCAGGAGACCACCGGCAATGCCAAGACGGTTCCCTGTGCGTCTACCTCTGTACCCCTTCTAATCTTGTGTCTGACTGACAGGTTTATTGCCTCATGGTAAAACACTTGACACTCAAGCTTTCCCACCTTCGATGTAGTTTCCTTTTCGTATAGTTGGTTGATTAATGAATCAATATGTCAGCTTTTCTTGTCACCTTTATTGGCTTTGGTTGTATTTAAGCTCATGTCTAGGACACTGGTTGAAGTTACACAGACCATTGCAGGATTAGTCAGTGCGTCTTATTACCAGCAAAGCATTGGCCAGCGTGGGAGACACGGTAGAAGTATGATTATCAAACTCAATGGAAAGCAGTAGCAGTTAATTAATTAATTATGAATAATTAGATACTGATCGATTGGATACTGCCACACCCAGTTGAGTATGTCATCATGAATGTTCTGTGTATGAACATGTTGACATATGGAAACTGTACAGCAAAGGGGTTTACATGTACTACGTTTCAACTACTACTTTTATTAACAATTTAAAATCCTGAGCTTTGTGGCAATAGTCATGATCAACTTAAAATATCCATCCATCCATCCATCTTCTCCTGCTTATCCGGAGTCGGGTCGCGAGGGCAGCATCTCCAGCAAGGGACCCCAAACTTCCCTTTCCCTAGCCACATCAGCAAGCTCTGACTGGGGTATCCCGAGACGTTCAAAAGCCAGTGTGGAGATATAATCTCTTCTCCTGGTCCTGGGTCTTCCCCAAGGCCTCGTCTCAGCTGTACATGCCTGGAACACCTCTTAAAATATAATACAATTAATTTTAGCATAAAAGTAGGGGGGAAGAAGCCGGAACTTATGTGGGAGGTAGATCTCTACTTTTTAGATCTGGTAGACCTGTACGCACAGTCTTGGTTCTGGAACCGTTCTCCTGGATAGGGGATGGACTTCTAGTAGAGTTTTCGAGTTGCCCAGGGTGTAAGGTGCCAGGCGAGTGTAGGGATACAAGCCCCCGTCTGAGCAACTGCTACGTTGGAGCTTACCTCGGTGGACGAGAGGGTCGCCTAACTATGCGAAAAACTGACTGTTGTCTGTGCATATGCACCAAACAGCAGTTCAGTATTCGACCTTCCTGGAGACCCTGAAGGGAGTTCTGTATGGGGCTCAAGTATGGGGACTCCATAGATCTGCTGGGAGATGTCAACGCGCATGTGGGCAATGATGGAGACACCTGGAAAGGTGTGATTGGGAGGAACTAAACCCAAACAGGTGTTTGCTGTTAGACTTCTGTGCTATAGTCATGGACTGACTATAAAACACCATGTTTGATCATAAGGATACTCATAAGTGTACGTGGTACCAGAGCACCCTAGGCCTAAGGTCGTTGATCAATGTTGTGATCATATCATCTGATCTGGGTCTTGATGACATTGGAGCAGGAGATAGGCCGGAGAAGCAGAGCAGCAGGAGTGGTATTTCAATCACTGTACCACACCGTTGTGACAAAAAGAAAGAAGGCAACGCTCTTGATCTACCGGGCAATTTTTGTTCCCACCCTCACCTATGGTCATGAAGGGTGGGTCATGACTGAAAGAACTAGATTACTGGTACAAGCGGCCGAAATGGGTTTTCTCAGGAGGGTGGCTGTCATCTCCCTTACAGATAGGGTGAGAAGATCGGCTAACAATGAGGAACTCAGAGTAGAGCTGCTCCTTTGCGTCGAAAGGAGCCAGTTGAGGTGGTATGGGCATCTGGTAAGGATGTTCCCTAGGCACCTCCCTAGGGAGGGGTTCCAGGCACGTCCAGCTGGGAGGAGGCACAAGGATGACCCAGGACTAGGCGGAGAGATAATATCTCTACATTGGCCTGGGAACGCCTCGGCATCCCCCAATCAGAGCTGTTTAATGTGGGTCGGGAAAGAGAAGTTTGGGGTCTCCTTTTGGAGCTGCGGCCCCTACGATGGTGGATGGATGGATGGACAATAGATTATTTATATTAAACTCTATGGAATGCTTTGTTCATATTGCCATCAGATGGGCCCATGCATGTATTTGTAATGGATGAAACGGTGGTCGGTGCCAAAAAGGCACGTGACATTTTTAATTTTGTTTTGGTCCTCCTATAAAGTTGGAGAAATGTCGCTTACGCCACTCTGGTTCTCACCCCTAAACAAAATCCCTGATGAGCTTGTGACTTACTAACTGACCTTACCTCAACCCTGAGACAGTTCCATTCTGTGATCTGGTCTTATACAGTTTATTTATACATGCTGTACCTTCTTTTCAAACAGGAATTACTTGTTTGCTACCTAGAGAAGACCACATGTTTTCCATGTGTTGTTTATAGACACTTGCAGTCATGCTTAAAGTAAAAGAATAGCACTGTGCAATGATGGGTTAGCAGTTGATCTGTTTTGCCACTCAAACTCATAAAAGGGACTGGAGGGCAGCCAAGCTAACTCATGACACAGGTTATGAATCCACTCAGGTGACTTTGTTTTTGTCTTGACACAGCTATTCTACACAGAAATCAGAGTGAAAGGGAACCCATAAGGCACTGTGCCATAGATACGGGTAAAAAAGTAGCCAAGCATAAAAGTATACTGGCAATATAGATGAAATATACCTACACATTTGTGGTTTTTGGAGGGTTGTTTGAATGAATATTGAAAAAAATGAACAGCAGGTTTTGTGTGTCCAGTGACACTGAAAACATTAATCACATAATGGGGGTGCCTTTATTCATCATCATATTATTGTAAACCATGATACTGGCTGAGGCTGTTTTCTAGATTCTCTGCAACAGGGCTTGTCTCTGTCAAGCAGCCAGCTGTATATCTCCCTGAGCCAGAGCGCTGGAGTGTGACTGCTCTCTTTGTCTTCTCCACTGAGGCGTGTTGTTGCAGGAGGTGGCCTGCGTGCAGCGCTGTGACACGTGACAACTCTTATCTGAATAATTTGGCACAGTCAGAGGAAATGTTGTTTCGTCGGTGCTAACCGCTAGTCAGGAATGTGGTGACTTCTGCTGCCGAAAGTCCCCACCTTCAGTTCTCTTTTTCTAATGAACAGCTTTCCCTCAGAATAGCATCCGCTGTGACACTGGTCTGCTGACCACTATGTACGTGGTTTTTTTATGGTTGGGTGTTTGGCACACGTGCGTGTGTGAACATTCACCAGTGTAGCAAAATGTATGGTGAATGCATAACAATTGGTAAACTGTAAACATCTGCATGGCTTACTTTTTCTTTTCTTTTTTGTCCAAATCTGTTATTTGTCTTGCAGTGTGCTGCATGACTGAGAAGTGGTATTTTATTTGATTGATATTTGCTATATTTTCAACATTTAGTTGACCGCCATTTATTCTAGACAAACATTTTAGTAAAATGTGAGTGTAAAAATAAATCCAAACATTTATAAAAAAAGATGTAATTGATCGAATAATTAGTTGAGTGTTTAACAGAATTGGTTGCTCTTCAGAAACTATTTAAAAACAATATTTACGTATTCTTTAGTAAATTATTCCAACCAATTCAATGTTTATTGAAATGCTTGTTTATATGAATTATTAATTCAAGTACATATTGTGTATTTCTCATAGACCTGCAAAGTCATGTGGTCACTGCTTGTGATCAGCATGTTCCAGGTCTAAATGTACCAAGTTAATTGGATCACACTATGGTGTTTCTTTCATTTTTTTTTTGTTTTCTGACACACCAGTGATCACATAACTCTTCTAGTTATCCTTGAAAAGAATGCTGTTGGTATGGAAACATGAGTGATGTGTTTTACTGCTGGAGTAATAGCTTGCATGCACTGTAGCGAAATGCTTACTTTGACTACTTAACATTCTCAGTATTGGAAAAACATGTTTGCAATGAGCTAAACACAGACTGTAGCATGTACAAATATTGAAAACGCCATTGATGTTTCTTGGGGAAAATCAGTTATACCTTATGTGCTTATTTCTTCTGGGGAACCTCCCGATTTAGCAGGTATATTCTGTGTTATGGTATGTTTATTGCAGAGATGAATTTAGTTTCATTATCTTTATAAGTTAATGTTGCGCGCATTATGCAATATTATGTATATGTTGTTATTCTGTTAGAATTTAACCTTTGGCAAATGGCTGCGCATTTTGACTACACATAGACAGCATTCAGTCATGCATGCAGTTCCGGTTTTTGCGATGGCATTACAGTACAGTGACCCGACGTGTTCCCCTATATACACCATCCTCCAGCCCAGCCCATTCTGTACTGGTGCTCCAGGAACATGTCATTCTGGAGCAGCATCTCCTTCAACCTGGCCGTGCTCATGAACCTGCTGGTGGCGTTCTTCTACCCTCTGGACGGCATCCGCGGAGGTCAGTCCCCCAAGGCATCACCTTGTAACCTCTCCACGACACTTCTCTTGCTCACACACACACACACACCCTGCATGAATAATCAACAAACTGTGATAGCTTTACAGATGCCAGATGGTCTCTCTCTCTCTCTCTCTCTCTCTCTCTCTCTCTCTCTCTCTCTCTCTCCCTCTCCCTCCCTCCTAGCAAGTGTGACGGTTACAAAACAGGAAATGGGAGTGTATGGCTGAACACAGGGACTTCTAAAAGCAGAGGTTGGGCTCGGGTGGGAGGCATTACTGTACGCATCATGCACAACTGCCAGAACTTCACTGGAACGCTGAATAAGAGGGAAGATGTTGGGTCATGACTCTTGAGACATTTTTACCCTCCCTCAAGTCTTGTGATTTCATACCGTGACCTGTGGCTGTGACCGCTTACAGCATGATTTGCTGCTGCCTATTTTGCCATAGTTAGGCATGTGTACGTGCTCAGTTTGAGGCTGCCCAAAGTTAAGTAATCCATTTTGAGCGGCCCTACTAGATGACTAAAAGGAATTTTACCTTGTGGCCTTGTGTGTGTCAGTAATTACATGTAGACATAAAGTATGTCCGCCAGACTGTTAGAAGTGAACATGCAATGAAAGGCCTGGTCGTGACACAACGTAATTCAGTCAGGCCTTTGTTATCTTCCTCGATGCCTGTGGATTGGGTGTAGCCTCTCGACTCTGTAACCGAAGAGATTTAATCTCACCTGGAAACGGTAGTTATTATGAAATCCAATCTGATGGTTCAGATTTTTAGCTGAATTCCCTTAGAATGAGTCTTGTTAGATCCAGTAATTTGCACCCGGACCTGTTAACTCATACACGAGGTTTCTTTAACAGGTCAAAAAGCACATGTTCTTTTTGCCCGCCCATCTTGTGCTCATAAAAGGGATTTCACATGGCAAGCGCCAGGTGCCGGCTGAGCCACTGTTCTCGTATCAGGAGGGCGGTAATCTCCGCTATGACATTGTGCTAACCATCGGTGACAGCACTTTTAGCTCTGCAACAACACAGGTTGAACTTTGACCCTGCTGCTGCTTACCTTTTGAAAGCACCACCAATGATTTTACAGCATGTGGTAACTTTGATAAGTGGCGGGAGATAGGCATCTGATCCAAAAGGAAAATAATTTGACTTTCACAGCTGGAATTCTATTGTCTAATGCAACATGGAGGCCTAGTGGATAACACTGTTGCCTCACAGCAAGAAGGACCCGGGCTCGAAACCCAGTCGCACAGTCCCGTCGTGTGGAGTTTGCATATTGAGTTGCATGTTGTGGAGTAGGTCCCTGGGTGCTGCGCACTGGGGGTTGTCCCCAGGGCTGCCCACTGCTCCCTTAAGGGATGGGTTAAATGCAGAGAACACAAATAGCTACAGGTATGTGTATGTGACAATTAAGCACCTTTACCTTTAATGTTGTATCTGCCATGCATGATGACAGGGTAGAAATCTGTGGTGCGCTCATGTCCATTCAGCTGTATCACTGCAATGAATTAGGTGTAGGCCTCACCCACCCACTGTTGCTGTATGTGCTGTAGTTGTCCCACCTAATCAGGGCAGGTTTGCAAGCAGGAAATAAGACACCATGCCACTGACTGAGACGGTTGGGGTAATACTGAAAGTGACACCTTGTCTTACATTATTTTTACTTTATTATTACGTATTACTTTTACATAATCTACAATGCATCAAACTTTTTTTTATAGTTTTGCAAACAGTCCACTATAAATATCGACATATATCTATATATTGATATCGACAGTCTTGAGGAAATAAACATAAATATGCCATCGACTGAATGGAATGAGTATTGTTTTGTTTTCTATTTGTTGTTGCCAACAGTCAGCCCTCAGGATTTGCTCTCAGTTCTCCTTGAGGGCAGTATTTGTGGTGATGAGCGAAGCCATTGCCTTTTAAGGCCTTCATTGTTCCAGTGCACAGTTGCATAGAGAAGACACACATTGTGACTTGCATAAACTTTCAATTGTTCAGTCTGGTGTCAAGCAGAGAGCTCTCCTTTGTTTCCACTTTATACAGTAGAAGTACTCTGGGCGAACTTCGCAAGGCAGGGCAAAAGTTTATTTTGCTCTAAAACGGAAGTTATTATGTAAATAGCTAAGTATTTGCAGATACGTCCATATATACATTTATATATAGATATACTTTTTTTTTTTTAATTTGGTTATTTATTTATTTTTTTAAACAATAAATTAGATGTCCCTGGTCACGGCCATGCCTCACTACACACAGCAAACATGCATAGTGTCGTAAATGCCGAATTGAGAAATGCTTAAGATGTATGTGGGTGTCTAAGCTATTTCTTAAATTAACAAAGTATAACTATGTCTCCTATATGCACAAAGTACAGTGTTGGTGTAATTAACAGATTAACTGAAGAGAAATATTGATGTAATTAATATACTGTATGAGCTACAAATATGTTGATATGCTAGAACACTAAACCACAATGTTTGCACTCAATTTGTTGTAAGTACCCAATTATTGATCTATAAGATCTATATCAAAACAAATGTTTTATACAACACAAACTGTTTTTAAGAGAACAATATTTGTGTCATTAGATTATATTAAAATAAATATTAATATTTTTATAACATAGAAAACAGCATAATTATTTTTTTATCATGGCATTAACTAGATGGCGTTTGTGCTTTTATACAAATAAAACTTTAAATGGCTAGTAACGCTGAAACCACAACCAGCCAGGTGAAATTAGTTTAACGTGACATGGTAGCGTAACATTGAATAAACTGTGGCTAATACACAGATGCAGTCAATGGGTTAGTCGGACTGTGTTAGTTTTAAATATACATAAAATGTCGTCATGCAGTTAATAAATGTGTTCAATAAATAACTTGCTTAACATTTCTCTTCATATTCCCTTCATCCTTTGTTCCAATGTTTTTAACTGTAAAGCACGTTGAGTTGCACATTGTGTATGAAAGGTGCTATACAAATAAAGTGTATTTTTATTATTATTCTATTTACTGAAACATGTCAGATACTTCAATAATTTGATACGTGTGCATCACTTAAAACTGATTGGCAAGCGGGCAGATGCAAATAAATCATAAAGTGCGCTTAAACATTATTGGGACTGGTCTGCGTCACTCAAGTGACTGGCACTAGATATAACGCCAATTTTATTTGTGTCAGTTAGTTTGGAATATTTTCCAGGATTCAATAGTGTATACAAAGGTCCACACTGACTCCGGCGTTGTACCACAACTCCCAGAGATGTCTGTTTATACGAGGCTGGGTTTGAGGCTGCAAAAAGCTGCTCGAATGCGACTATAACCAATAAGATCAGTCAGTAGAACTAAGGTAGATCAATGTGTGCTTGTAAGGGACATGGCAAGGGCAGCAGACAACATTTTTCAGAGGCAAACCTATTGACTTTGATTGCATCGTAAAAGTGTTACTGAACTTGAGTAAACCCGCGACTGACGTTTGCCATGAATGAAGCCCTCGAGCGCTGTAGGCACTGGATTGGCAGATGTCTACGGAGATGATCTGCCCGTACTTGTATTTGATGAAAGATCTAAAGGTTAGCCCTAACATCCTAATTGCTGAAGAGTAGCCTAGTGGAAACCTTTAATACAGAGAATGAAATAGCCTTGGCAGGCAAGCCCTACTACCCAACCTGCCACCTCAGGGTCTCTCCTACAAACCATTCCTCATGCGATATCTCTGGAGCCGGGAGTATTTTTAGCCAACAACCAGTGTTATGTAAGGAGTGCCCGTCATGTGAGCAACATGAAGATCCAGGGAGTAGGGGCACCTTGTGTTCATACTCATAATCAGAGGTATAGCAGCATTTACAAAATAAACATCGGTACCTGGTCGACCCATGAAAATACAATGTTGGATGCATTACACTTGCTGTTGTGTAAAAACAACAGCTTGCACGATACGCACATGTACATAAACACGGGCTGTCACGGCATCCAGAGGTAACGACGGCTTGAACGGACAGCAGTCCGTGGTGGTGTTTTAACACGCACTCCAAACGCAACCTTTATTAATGTATTGTCACCTGACTAAGCAATTACGCCTGCCGGTTGTAGGCAATCAAAAGGTATTTACATCAGATTATACTCAAACTTCCAGACATTTCCACTGTGATTAATATAGCAGTATTATAATTTTCATATACAGTATACAATAATGTATGAGCTACACCTTTCCGAAGAATTTTAAACAAAAAAATGTCTATAACCTTGGCCTACATTAGAGGTGATTACCCCATTCTGTATCTGTTCAGTGATTGTGTTTGGCGAGTACAATTCTTCAAGGGGTTCCACCTGAAAGACAACTGTAGAGAGCAGAACATGTACTCATCATTTACATGATGCACGCTGTATCTCTAAATCTCATGGCATGACATGTGTGAAACCTGTGCAGCTGAACCCTTTTATATTGGGGCAGAGGCGGATTTTGTCATAGTGTGAATCCCCTTGACTGTAGTAAGAGCATCTGGAGAAATACCAGAATTCTCCCTTTCCTAAAAGCTAGTATCGAATCTCTGCGTGACAATGCAGCTGTTTGGTACCTGTTGGGTGAAGAGTTTGTATTTTGGCTTGTTACGCTCACAGGAATCAATTGCCGTTGAGTTTTAAAGTTCCCAGGCATATACTATATACATATAGGATATTGGAATAATAACGATGGAGCATTGTGATTAACTGTGGAGGCTGAGATATACTGTTATACTATAGATATACTGGCCTCAGGTAGGTACAGGGTACTTTGGAATGTATGTTTTATGCTCAAAATACACATAAATAATGGGTAATATTATGATGAAAACCATGTACCTCCCCATTCACTTGCATGTAACGCTGAGTCCTTCTGGTCTGCATAAAGGGAAATTATAATGCGGAATCGCCCAGTTGGAACCTCCCTGTTGAATTCCATTCTCTCTGGCATTTACATCTCCACCTTCCCTCCTGCCCTCTTGTCCCCAGGTACCCTGGAGCCCCACCTCTCTGCCCTGCTGTGGACAGCCATGCTGGTGTCCCTGGCCATAGTCATAATCCTGCCTCAGCCCCACGGCATCAGGGCACTCATAGCCTCCATCATTTTGCGGCTAATCTTCTCCGTGGGTCTCGAGCCCACTCTGCTCTCGCTGGGGGCCTTTAATGTAAGTGTGTGACCTTGACTTTTCAGCACTTTGTCATACTCGTGCGACAGCCTTGATTTTTCAGTGGTGAGCCTGCCCCGCTGTTAGCCTTTAGTCTATGTGAGCCCAGGGGCATTCCATATCGCCGTAACATGTGAACGTGAAGCACACCCACTAACACAGTGATGCGACAAGTCTGCAACGGCGTCCAAATCCTGAACAATGACAACTAACAGAAATATTCAGCCGGCGGAGCAAAGCCAGCAGCACTAAGCATGAGTTTTCACGTCACAACACCTGCAACTATGAAAGGCATGTGACCTGCATGCGATGCTTATGTTGTGGTTATTTTCCTTGTGGTTTTCAGGTGTGCAATAAGGTCATCTTCCTAATGAGCTTTGTGGGAAACCGAGGGACATTCACACGTGGCTACAAAGCCATGATAATGGACGTGGAGTTCCTCTACCACCTCCTCTACCTCATCATCTGTAGCCTGGGCGTGTTTGTTCACGTCTTCTTCTACAGCCTACTGGTGAGTCTACGCCACAGGCTGTGTAGAAAAGACCCTATATGAGCCGACCCATTAGTCTTAATGTCTTAAGCCTCTCACAATAGGCTGGTTTGTGTGATCCCTGGCGATAGGTTGACTTGGTCTTGCCTTATCTCTTTATTGGTTTTTAAATAGCATTCTTTAAGCATTAACAGAATCTAAATATATAGAGCAACATTTTTCAAAACTGGCCCATCACACTTAGTAGAACAAGCTAAATTAGCGATTGGCAAATGTCACACATCTCCCGTATTTACTTCCATTCAGTCTTTTGCATTATGTAGCAGATCCCAGTGGCTATTAGTAATACAAGCACATCCACATTGACTACAACACCACCATGGTGGCTCTAAATTCACACACACACAGACAAGCACACGCGTGCACACCCTCCACACACGCAGACTGAGTTGTTGTTCCTCCAGCTCTTTGACCTGGTGTACCGGGAGGAGACGCTGCTGAACGTGATCAAGAGCGTGACGCGCAACGGCCGCTCCATCGTGCTGACGGCCGTGCTGGCTCTCATCCTGGTCTACCTCTTCTCCATCGTGGGCTACATCTTCTTCCAGGACGACTTCATCTTGGCCGTGGACCGGATCCCCAACAAAACATTAGGTACAATACAGGCCCTGGTTCCCTACACTGGAATGGTCTCACTGTGCTGTAATCTCTTTGTCCTCTTGGACCGTGACCAGCCCGCTGCAACTGACTGTGTTCTTCTCCAGTGAACACGCATTTAGGGAAGATGCATTGAATTCATGTAATTGTAATGCAAAAATAACATTTATACGTACAGTAAGTCATTCTTCAGTACCCTTGCTAAATTTGAACCACCTGTCTCTTCAACGCCATAGGGTGCCCCCTCATAAGCTCCACCCCACACATTGGATTGACAAGGCTAGGAAATGGTTGTCGTGTGCGGTCTGCACCACTTTATATGTGTTCCTATTTACGGAGCCAGGGCTGTGTAGAAATATCTGATCATGTTTTCAGCACGCACATATAACGGTAAGCTAGTGGCCTGTGAGGAGATATTTGGTGAATTTAACAAAAAGTGTATAACAATCGGTTGCTATACTTTAAAGGAAAATGGCTCTATAAAAATGTGCTTTGATAATGCAAGTTACAGTACTGTAGGTTGTAGCTACAGTTATGTTCATATACATGATGCCACAAAGATTTCACAATCTACTTGACACTAGAACCGCAGAGACCTTTTTTAACATTTTGCAGTGAAACAGAAACTGACCACGCAACGTACACCATCGTGTTTCTTCTCACCAGTGGCCCATTACCTAGAGGTTTAGGGTTTGATGCTTTGAGTCTATAGCCAGTTATTCTTCCATTAACTAATTTTTAAAGTTTGAGTGACGTGACATATATCAAGCGCTATGCACAAACATAACGAGATGTAAGCGTTACAGTATTTTGTGGACAAATGCAAAGCACTGGAGCTGTTGCGCTCACACAAGTCAGAGGGAGGCTGAGACATGCTCTGCTGTCTCGAGGGTGCCACAGTTGCCTTGGCATTTATTTAGTGCGTCCATGTCCACCAGGGAATAAAAGATTGGCAAATGGCCATTTGGGATTATTTAATTGTCTTTATTAATGTGCTCATTATGCAGGAATGCACTGAGCACTATATTCCAGGGGAGAGCACTTAACACCTCGCACAATGTGAGAAAAAAGAAGCAGTGCAACAATCACTGAAAATATTATCTAAATGTTTTTACAACCGTACCATTCAATTTCTAATATCACAAGCTACAGGAAAAGTCATAGAAATCATATACACATATTGAATAATTAGGTTTAAAACACAATGTTGCATGAACAAGGTAAATCGCAGTTCTAGTGTTGACAATCTCACTGTGTAGCCTTATGGTATACGTTTCTGTAACGCTGTCCTCACGGTGAGTGTCATATTAGTAGTGTTGTAGTACTCGAGACCACTTTTTGAAGTTCTCGGTCTCGTCTTGGACTCGACCGCATTTTCACTCGGTCTTGTCTCGATCTCTGACCAAGAGGTCTCGGGATTTTACTTTGAGACCGGTCAAGACCACAACTGCAGGAATATAATTATTGCCGCCCGGTGCATGTCTAATGATAATTATTGTAATTACAAGTAAATTCTCCCTTAAATTACAAATGTTATACTTTCCGTTCTGCCACTGGGCAGGCCGGCTGGCTAACTGCAGTTCATCGCTGTCTGTGTTCATCAAAGGGGAGATACGAGCGGTCCCCTTCTTGGACTGATCCTTGATATTCTGAGATCTGATTGGCTCAAGAGAGTTTTCACAATATTGAATAGAATGCAATGTGGTGTACAAGATATTTTTTTCATTTTAGTTTCTTATCAAAATACATTGAGTGCAGGGCAGACAAATAGATAGGTGTGGAAACAATTGAAAGTCAAGCACTCCAACTTTGGTGTAAAATGTAAAAGACAGAACACACAGGCCTATGGTGCATCCCATCACAAGCCAAGAGACAGTCAGCAGCCTTGAGACGCAGTACGGGCTATAGACTACAAGAGATACAGTTACAAGCAGCAACATTTTCTGCGTTTAGATAAGCAGAATTTAAACATCCTAACGATGGCTAATTTTTTCATTTTTCTAAAGTTTACTCTGTTGGCTAGAGTTGGTGTGCTAATAGCCTAGCTAATAGGATTAGGTTGTTAACATTGGCGGTAAACTCTTAATTGGTGCTGAAGCACACCCAAATTGCTTTTAATAAGCACTCCTACAAAACAAGAAGACATGATTATTTTCTGTCTGGCCTAAGTTTTATCACTAATGTTAGATTTTGCATTCCTGGTTCCTGAATTTCTTTTGAAAGCCATACTAAATGCCTGAGACACTTATTGCATTGCATTATATTCTATTCTGTTTTATTTTGAATTACATAAATCAAGACATTAACACCATAATGATACAGAAAAGGATTTTTTTAATGATGCATAAAAAATCACCAGAATGAAGAAAATTAAGTGTTTTATGGAAACATTAATGTAATGTATGAAACCTGTTATAAAACAAAATTAAATTAACTACTGCATCAGTAGGGCTGCAGCATCTGTCATAGCAGAAGCAAAACAGCGGGTGTGGGAGAGCTTCGGAGAAGCCTTGGAGAAAGACTTTCGATCGGCACCAAAGTGTTTCTGGAAAACCGTCCGCCACCTTAGGAGGGGGAAGCGGGGAACC
>JAODLL010024064.1:0-24953 GCA_026546735.1 Forbesichthys agassizii
TCAACAACATCTGACTTCTGAAGAAGTCAGATGTCAGTGGTCTCATAAAATCACAGGCACATGTGGGGAGACGGTTATTTCATAATGATAATGACTGAACTCTAAACTGTAGAGCAAGGGATGCCCTGCGGAGGGGGCTGACGGAGCAAACCCAGGATGAAAGTGTGTGTGTGTGGAAGGGCAACAATTAAGGGATGAGCAGAGATCAGAGGGAGGAAGCATTACCCATAGATTCGGGGTTGGTTGCAGCTTACCACTGTGGACCAACTACTGTATGGCCATAGTCTCTTAGGAGAGAGGCCCCGAGGAGCACACAAGGCTCAATACTTGGTTAATAACAATATGATACAGTAATGCATACATGTCATAGCATCCGTTGTCAAGAGTTTTAGACATTCCACTGCACAAGCGCAGTGTCACACACAAGATAATACAGATACCTAACAGACACAAACAGTATTGGCTAAATACACTAGCAATCTTCCAGGCCTGAACTGGCAACCTGGCATGCCCAATCAGGTCTCTTAGGCCTCAGCCCTCCTCCTCTGACCTGTGCTTCAATAGCTAGCATTCTGGCCCAACCTGTTTTCAGACCATGCCTTATAACAGCATGGATATCTACACTGTTTAAACAATACTCACTAACATGCAAACATCAATAATGTGTACTCTTATGTTGTTTCTGTGTTCTGCCCTTGCTCCTGTGGCGTTCTCCCTCTCTCCCTTCCCGCCGTAAGAACATGTCCCCCGCCAAGGCGGACGGCCTGCCAGGTCCAGCGGCCGGTCATCCACACGGCGAAGACGCGGGCAGGAAGTGTCCTGACGTCACAGACCGCCTGAGGCTCCTGGAGCAGGAAGTGACGCGCTACAGGGACGAGTCTGGGAAATCCCAGGCGGAGGTGGAGAGGCTCATGGCCGCGCTGAGAGATGCGGAGATGGACAGGTCCAGCAAGGAGAAGAAGATAGCTGACCTGGAAAGGTGAGCGGTGACAAAGAATCACTTTTCAGCGCAACCCTCTCTAGTTCGTAGTCACAAGATACCGCGTTAGTGTCATCACGGTGGTGTTCTTCCCGGTGACCCCTGATACCGGAACTGCACAAAATGTACGCATTTTGTAAGATCTTGATGCATTCGGAAGTGCTTTATTTACAAAAGCTTAATCCACGAGATGTAAACTGTCCAGTTTGTGTCCTCCCAGCACTTAAGGGCACTTGTCATGCTTTTGGCCTAATGCAATCGCACATAAGTGCATGCCGTGCACTGTGTATATCGTGTGACATTTAAACACCGTATCATTTGTTTCTTTTCTGTCGATGTCTGCAGACCTGGGTAAGTAGCTTTCTAAGTGTGCTTACCATACCTTCTATCTAATACTAACATCATTCCTGGCAATGCATTCATCCGTTCTTACATGTCCTGCTGTGAACCGTGGTTGCTTTCTAACATTCCCACCTACAAGCCTTTACACTAAGGGCATTTGGCCCCAAATCTGGTTAACAAGAAGTACAGATTTAACTGGCCCTAAGGGATGGTAAATGTACAATGCATTTGCAGAGAATACACTCGCTCCTCATTGCTGTCAAAGGCAATGCACAGCATCAATGAGAGGTTTTACATGTTTCACGAATTATATCACTGGAGACATGTAGCGTCCCAAAGCTGCTTTATATCACATCCCTCATGAATGTGTCTGGTGGAGCTTCCTCATATCAGGAGTTAATAGTAAACTATTAAACTGTGCGCCCGTGTGTGTGTGTGTGTGTGTGTGTGTGTGTACATGCCCATTTGTGAGTGTTTGTGTTTTCACGTGGTTCACATGGCATGGGCTCTATATGTTCTTGACCTTTTATTGTAAGTGTGCATGTGTGTGTGTGCGTGTGTGCATGTGTGTGTGTGCGCGTGTGAGCTCGGCAGGCAGCAGCGTGCTAGTGGGAGGTAGCTTATCCAGCCCAGACAGAGAAACACTGGCTGTTTATTCTGCTCTGTTTATTACTGGCATGCTGATACTCAATTATCCTGTGATTTATGGATTGGCATTGTGTGTGTGTGCATGTGCGTGCGTGTGTGTACCCATCCAAAATGAGTGGTTGTTCACTGCCAAGGTATACACGTGTACGGTATGTGTGTGTATTGTACAGTATGCATGTTCATTTTTAGGAACGTGTGAGTGTGCGTGTGTGTTTAGATATACAGTATAGACATACAGTATGTCTGTAAGTGTGGGAACGAGATGTGTGCATGCTGGTCTGTGTGTGTGTGTGTGTGTGTGTGTGTGTTTTCATATACTCTATGCGTACAAATGTATATTTTCTCAGCAGGGGGTTATGCAGAGTATGTATATGAAAAGTATGTACTATTCTTTAATACAGTTATCATCAAATTCCTGTTTTACATTATTTTATTACGATGAATAATTCAGTATTTTTGTTGCAAAAACTGCATGTATGTTGGGTGTTGGGTTTGATCTCTTTGGGGGGCATAGGTCAAAAAGAGAAGCACAGCTTTGACACACTGTCTAATCATTTGTGGCTCTCTGTGGGATTGCCAGTGTAATTTGAATTCAGTAGCTCGCACAGAGTGTGTGCGCACAATATTCTCTGTGTGGTGTGCGTGTGCGTGTGTCAGTCTGTGCGCATTCCCAGTTTGTCTCTGTGAGAGAGAATGCATTTAACATACAAGTGCCTATACTAATGTGCGTGCGCGGCATGCAACGTCTTTTCATACTGTATGTGTGGGCATGTTAACTTGCAAGGCAGAATGCGTGTTTATACGTGTGACATCATATCTTGGCTTTCAGTGCTGCCATCTACCAGGCCATTCGTCTGGCTGTCTCATTAGTGTCCTATAACTGCTCCTCTCAGACACACAGGTCAGAGGTCATACGCAGGTCAGGGTATCGCATTGAAGTGCTCCACTTTAGCCTCGTAAAAACACTTTGTGACAATTAGAGAATAATCGAAAATAGAGACATCCTTTGAACTGGAAGCTTTAGCGGCACGCGTTGTATTTCATTGTGTGTGTGTGTGTGTTTGTTTGCACGTGTGTTGTACAGTATGGGATTAGCCTGCCTTGCAGTATGTGCTGCTGAATGTGTCAGATGTGTCAGAGTGGAAGATGGATGCTTTTTTAAGTGCAGTGTTAGGTTGGAACTTTGTCTCATGGCCTATTAACCACTATCTGGCCCAGGAGAGAGGCCCAGCAAGAGGACCAGATTAGGAAATAGACACTTTCTCTTCCAGCTGGCAGCATGCAGTGCACAAAGTGCCATGATGGACGTAGCCAGCAGGTCATGGTAATAAATATCTCCTAGCTAAGTGAGGCACACTAATATTTCATAACTTAGTTCCTACATGTATGTAATGCTGTCAGAGTTAGTGCTCGCTCATTATTATTGGCGCCTTCCTTATTATTCAGCCCATATTTGCCTTTGTGAACTGGGACTTATGGTTTTATCGGAAATTAATGCATCTGCAATGTTTCACAGTTCATCTAGTAATGCTAATGGAAATGCATTTCAGTAGTGATCACTACACTGTTGTTTACATTCCAGATGACCTGGTTACCTACTATAGAAGAATGGAGCACTATAGTAATATAGAAAGGACGAGTTAGTTAGAATGTATTCTCTCTTAATAACGAAAATGACATTGCGTGTGCTCTACATGAATTATTCTATTTGACTGTGTGTAGTGACTTAGCTTGATAATGCTACATACCAGTATAGACGGCTTCATTATAGGCGTGTTTGAAATATGTATTTGAGAAGTGGAAGTTGGATGAAGGTTCCAAAATCCCACATAATTACAGTCTAAAGTATGTTCCCAAATCTGCAGGTATGTCAAATGTATTACACTATTATGTTGTGTTATAATTAATCATTTTTACGTTCCTATTGAATACATAATCGCCTTAAGCGTTTGCGGTTAGGCTTTTCATATCAAATAATACATGTGTTACCCAGCTGGATTTATTGTATTTGGTAATGGAGTCTTTAAAGATAGCCCTGCCTTTCATGTGGGTATTGATGGCTCAGATATGGCTGCTGGTTATGTTGAGGGCATCTGCGAGCTAGTAAATATGTCAGCCTCCCAGTCCCACCATATCACATCTATTGACTCCTTAAGCACCTTGGTATGTAAGGGAGGATTTCACAATGTGTACTGTACTGTACACATTGTGTGTGTGTGTGTGTGTGTGTGTAAGCATATCCATTTGGTGGGGGGGATAGACTGTTAAGTCTCAGTATTTGTTGGCTGGTTCTTGGCTGACACTCACTGATAAACATGCATGTTAAGCACACGCATGTTTAATCAAACAGTAATGTGCATCCTAATTGCACACAAAATGCATAGAGGTAAAGTGTATTTGTTAATGTGTAACATGCTTTAACAACGTGTATCACATTACAGTGAGTAGCTGATGTGCTGTGTAAACGTAGTCTCGGTTTCAGGTTAAGTTTTAGTTCCAGTCAGCATGGAGAGCTTGGAAATCGTTGTGTTTCAGGCCGGTTACCCTAGTGTGTGGCCAATCAGGTGTGTGGCCAATCAGCTACGGACGTGGTTTAGGTGTGCCATAGGTGCCATGAAAACAACTCGAGGAGGGAACGCCTAGATGATACAATATAGTATCGGATTTATTAGAATGTATTTGAGGAGCAAAGGACTTTCTTAAAGGAAAATATGTTTTCACTCTTCTTCTGACTTTTCTACTGCAAGAGTGGACAACAGCAGACTTTGCTGGTCCGCAGGTTCGTCCAATCACATGCAAAGTATGTTTCAATAGACGGCTCCCCAGATATCTGTGTCTTCACACACAGATATCTGGTGTGTCCGGTTAGTGTAAATGTCAGTTTAAAGATGGAAACAGCACAGCAGACAAAAGTTAATATATATACAGTAGATGCATATACTGTATAATGTAGCCTTAGAAAGGGAGGGTTCCTCACACAAATCTCTGACACACACACACACACACACACACACACACACACACACACCCATAAACACAGGCCAACCGTATTTGCACTGTGATAAGAGAATCTAAATGTCGTAAAAGTGTCCATCAGTAATAAACAATGTGTCCTGCGAGAGCTCTCTAACCGCGTCCAGACAAAGTCTGATAAGAACTCAGACTGTCCACGTCGGACTCATGCTAGAGCCTCATAACTCAGTACCCCCTCTCCTGCCCCTCATCTCCCCAGAAAGGTCCATGGCAAGCACACAAATAGAGAGAGTGCGCTCATTAATTGGATTTCTGCTGGAGATACTAATTGTCGGGAACCACGGATACAGTACAGTACACGCGCGTGGGGCATGGAGTGAGGTTGGAGAACGAGGCATAAATACTCATGGGGCATGGTGCTGTAAGGGGTGGGTGGGGGCGAACGAGCGGGAAACAGAGTGATAGAGGGATAAGGAGTGAAGGGCGAGAGAGAGCGAGAGTGAGCGAGAGAGCCACGGACAGAAACAGAGGTGTGCTTTGACGGCCAGAAATAAAGCGGAGCTGCTTGTGTTGGAAGGTGGCCGCGTGGAGCACTCCAGATGGAGGAAGCGAGAGCAAAACGGGAAAAATTAGTTACTACGCTCAGTTGAGAAAGTGACTGGCCTCACACACTGGGTTCTCTCTCTCTCTCTCTCTCTCTCTCTCTCTCTCATGGAGAGAGATTAGCACTCGTCGCCATAAAAGCATATTTTGCCTCCTTGGATTTCCTCCTTTTGATAAATTGGCAGTTGAGCTTCATTTGCGAACATATACATTTCCCCACCTTAGCTCATATCTTCCCGTCACATGCAGCCCTGCACAACCCTCTGCTCCTACTTCACACACATTTCACACTTGCATCCATCTCTCTAAGCACTTCATGTTGGGCTGAAGGCTCGATGGGGGCGTATCAGCTATCAGGGGGCACCAGCAGCCCGCTGGTTTACGCACCTGTGTCTGTAGCAGTTGTGTCTGACAGATGATAGGCCCTCATCATGGCTTTGTTTTTCACAGATGTGACATTTAAGTAAACACACACACACACACACACACACACACACACACACAGATGTATGCAGATACACACACACACGGATTCATGCACATGCACACACTCACACACACATGCACGCACGCGCACACACACACACACACACACACACACACACACACACACACACACACACGCACACACTCCAAAACGCCAAATATCAGTAATATTTAGTGCATAGTACTGTACATACACTAAAAAATGTCACTACTTACTGAGCTGTTTGTGTGTGTGTGTGTGTGTGTGTACAGCAAATAACATAAGTAAATCTTGTTAGAGGTTCTTGTAATAACATCCAAGGTGTATGCTATTACAGTGCTTATTTTGTTTACGTAATTGTCGGCATGTGTGTTTTTGAGTGTATATGTGTGTGTGTGTGTGTGTGTGTATTTTTGCGTTAGTGTTGCATTCCTGCATCTACTTAGATGTATCTAACATAAAGTGCCCACCAAAACACACACACACAGTCCATTGTGAGGAGTGTGTCAGCCATAGTGGACCATATGTGGGGGCAGCTTGTAGGTTTTGCCCAGAGTAAACAGGCCCGGTGTGGATGTAGAATAATAATGTGGGGTTTAGCAGCTGGTTGGTCACTGGATGTTTACAGGACTGGAGGGTTCGCTAAAGGACTAATTTGTCACTGTCAACTTTCTATGCATTTTATGTCAATGGGTGCTTCTTTTTTTTTAAATTCTATATGTGTGTTCTATGTATTTGTGTGTGAGATGTGTATATTAATTAGTGTGGTTATTAGCATGTGTGCGTGTGTGTGTGTGTGTGTGTGTGAGCGTGTGTGAGTAAGTTCAGCTACTAAATGCCGGTATTACAGAGCAGGTAATTACACCGTTGCGCTAATACATGGTCTTAGCTCTGTAATCAACACCTCAGTGATGCACTACAGCCACAAAATATGTACTGTCTGTGTGGGACAAAGATGTACTGCTCATGTAGTAGGTATCCTTGTCTCCATTAATATTCATGCCCGGCTATGTTTAATTACTGTACTCTCATGTTTGCGTCAAGTGAGTGTGTGTAGATGTGTGCGCGCATGTGTGTGTGAGTTTGCTGTATAAATCTCTCAACGACAACAACACAAACACACCCATGCAGCCAGTGTCTCAGCTCAGTCTCAGATCAGGTCTCATCTTGTCCCAGTCTGCGCAGACCAAAAACAGGCACCGTCTGTCTTCACGTCTGCCCCACGCTATGTAGTCTCACAAATGTTGTGTCGAGCACACGCACAGAAAGTCAAGCGCGCGGACGTGGTATGTTTAGTGTGCAGAAATCTGTGTCTAGCACACTTTCTGAGTCGAGAGGTTGAGGCAAAACCATGGGCACAATGCTAGCAATGTCACAAGGACTGAAATAAAGCTGCACATACAACTGCTCAGATCTAAACCTCTGCTCTCTCGAAATGAATTGGCGCTTGCTCGACATGGAAACTTATAAAAAAAGAGTGACAATCCTATTGACCAATCATAGCTCTGCTTTTTGTTTAATAATCGCTGATTGGTTAGATATCTCGCCACCTCTAGATCACGTTTGAATGGTTTTCAGCTGGGCGGACTCATAAAATATGAACGGTGAACCAGCATGGGAGAGGCAGTGATTAAATTTACAGCAATTGATATTCCGGTAAATATGAACACATAATTTACTTTAATTACCGTTATGCTATTTATTTAAATGTATTAGGCTATTTATGTATTTACTTACTTTATAACACAGTCTGGCAATATTGTACGAGCATATAGCATAACTTAGCTAATATGGTATATGCTACAATACGGTTCTAACACACGCCGACACGTTAACACGTCTCGATGTACAACTCTCCACACGTTAAGTAGAGGCAAATTTATTATATTTCAAATTAAATATTTTCCTGAACATTGAATCAAGTTAATTAAGTATGAAGTATAAAGTATATAAGTGAAGAGGGTGTATTTTACGCATATGTTTTTGTCCGGAAAATTGGCCAATCTGACAAATGGTCAGTTCGTTCTGGTTAGTAGGTTCTGCCTTTAATTAAGTACATTTTATGGTGAACCACTTCTAGCGCATGTTTGAGTGAACATTCTTCTGTCTCTCCTTGTTCTCTGAAGGCAAACCAAGTCTCCCAGCATCCCGATGCAGACAGTTCCAGTTCCTGGAGAGCTGAGGAAGGATGGGTTAGCACACGATGGACATCCGCACTCTCTCTCTCAGGTTAGCGCACGAGTGTGTGTGTGCGCGTGTGTGCTCACACATTTTTTGGCCTCCTTCATCACCTCATCCGTCGGAGAGCGTTTATTGGCTCTAACCCCCAACCTCTCCTCGTCCCCTCGACTCTCTGTCTGTCTTGTTCTCTTTCTCCCTCTTACTGGAGAGCTGTTTACAGTAGTTCAGCATCCATCATGTTATTTCCTCCTGTGAAGCAGCAGAATGTTGTACACATTAGTATCTGGAAGGAACCTGTGAAAGGAGCGCCAGATAAATAGAAATAAGAGGAGCTAGATTTCTGGAGAAGGCAGGAGAAGGGAGTGGCATGATAGATGGCGAGGGAGAAAATAGAGCCCTTAGAAAGAAAATGAAGGGAAAAAAGAATAACAATTCTGATTTCCAAACTAAGAAAACACCATGACACAGGCTCTCTGGGGGGAAGACACGGTACCGCACGTTACGTTTGTTTAGCAGGGCTGCCACAACAGTATGTTGCTTCCCTTTCGTTTCCCTTCTTCTTCTCTGCTTATCTCCAAGCCCCATCAGGAACACATCACGCTCCGAGGGTAAACACAAACAAACAAGGCTGCCTCCCTCCATCCAGGGGAGTTTATGTGGGCCGGAGAGATAGCATATCTGCCCCTTCATCGTCTCCACCGCGACACGCTGCACTGCACAAACACAGAGAAAACACCCGTCGGAAACGTTAACTCCAAGCCTTCACACGGGCCTCTTATCTTCCGCGTTATCCGGATTTATTCCGCAGAAGTTAAAACAATGGCGCTACAGTTGACGTGGCTTGCGCCACGATGTGGACAGACCCTGTTGAAAACCTCAGCTGAAAATGGTCATAATAGACAGGTGTCCTTTAGCATTTTACAATAACCATTTATGTTCTGTGATACGCTACGACATGCCAGGCGTCAGGTTGAGTCTGCACAGAATCACAGAAAGAGAGAGTTGTCTGGTTCAGGGTGTGTGAGTGAAAGGCTGTGTGCGATGTGTGTGTGTGTGTGTGTGTGTGTGTGTGTGTGTGCGCGCACGTGTGTGTGTGTGTACAGCATTGGGATCAGAGGTGTTGCACTGAAAATGTGCATTCTCTCACTCCCCACTGGTTTATTTTAGTGATTATAATCCCTCCATCACACCAGAGTGGGCCAGACTCCATAATGAGGCTTCCCCAGGGATTGAGGTGATGATTGGCACTGCAGCACCAATTATGTCTCCTCTCTCTCTCTCTCTCTCTCTCTCTCTCTCTCTCTCTCTCTCTCTCTCTCTCTTTCTCTCTATCTCTTATGACTCGTCCTCACAGACTTGCATTGTGACCGTTATGTTCTCCAACTCGGACAGACCTCTGTTGAATGAACCGTCACTACAACTGACAGATATGTACATATTTACCTGCTCAGCTCTCCCACCACTCCTCCACAGACACAC
This sequence comes from Forbesichthys agassizii, assembly GCA_026546735.1. Lineage (NCBI taxonomy): Eukaryota > Metazoa > Chordata > Actinopteri > Percopsiformes > Amblyopsidae > Forbesichthys > Forbesichthys agassizii. The sequence goes on from JAODLL010024064.1 coordinate 9,672, forward strand.
ACACACACGCACGCACGCTCTGGTGGGGGTTACGTGCTCGCTGCTCCTGCAGTGGTATCCCTGCGTGTGTGTGTGCTCGCGCGCGTGTGCCTGTCTCCATGGGGCGGGGTCAAACCAATGCTTGTTGATGCTGGTGCATCGAATTTCTGCCTGTCTGTCACGTCCAATTACAGTTTTTCACTACTGACACACACAGCCTGCCTCTGTGTGTGTGCATGTGTGTGCGTGTGTGTGTGTGTCTGTGTGTCGCTCACCTCCAGCTGTGTCGTGTTGACGTGACGAGCCACAAGCTGGGATTTGGCTGCCTGTATCCATCACAGCAAGGAATAAAACCCCTGGATGTTGTTTTAGGTACTCCTGAATTAGACACTTTTTGCGGGGCCGATGTTCCAATAGAAATGTACTGAACGTTGGGTGTTGAGGAGCTAATAATTATTACAGGAATAATCATAGAAAGTTACGTTACAGGCTACTTTCTATTTCTACTTTAACTTTCTAGTGGACAATTACACTAATCCGCTGATTGACCATGGGCTCCTTTGGCCAGCAGGGGCCAAAATCTGGGCCGTTAACATGTATAATGTAATCACACATTTAAACTAATACTGCCATTTTGGCAGTGTGGTAAAAAAAGGAAGATAAACCTAACTGGTTTTGTCAGATTTCCTCCTTTGAATAAGATGAGGTCCTACATCCCCTCCCCCTTAATTCTAATAAAAGTGTAGTTTTTGGCTGTTGTAGAACACCCACTTTAAAGAGAGCTGCACCCCCTACCCCTGAGCCTCTATTCTAGAGGCTTCTCCACCACTCCAAGAAATGTGTGAACCTGTGAACCTGTGGGCAAGGGAGCTGAGGCACAGTGGACGATGGAAAGCGAGAGAGCGAGAGACTAAGAGAGAGAAAAGGGAATCCAACGGGTTTATTATTTCTGTCCACTGTTTTCTTTCACAGCCCAGTTCTCCCAGTGTGGAGAAGGATCCTTTTTCTTCATTCACCTTAGGTGTCCGGGAGGCCACACACATTGTTGTCGTGGACACACACCCTGCATTCATGACAAGCATGTGTACGCACTTTTTTACAAAGCATGGAAACGGCCATGCTCACACACACACACACACACACACACACACATGAAAACTGAACTGGTTTTCGCCCTTCCTCGCATCCTCAACACAATATCTCTTAACCACCATCCTTTGTTCATAATTCAGGTCATCCAGTCACAGTCGGCCAAAGTAATTGGGGCGAAGTTAACTCCATGTTTCCTTACACAAACCTTGTCAACCATAGGCTATATTGTGGTGAAAATCATACTTTATGTAGCCTACGTACATAGCTAAATAAACACGACGTCTTTTATGAACCATTAATTATAATTATTCTTATTTGTTTATTTCTACGTTACAATGTGCTCAAACTAATATTTTCTCCATCTGGCTTTTGCTATTGTCACCTAACCAACCCCCCATCTCCTGTCAGACCCCCTCCCCGGTTTCCCAGGGTGCAATGTGGCAAACAGCGGAGCGCATCAGGGAGCTGGAGCAAGCGCTGAAGGAAAGCATGAACACCTCCGCCCACAGGGAGGCGCTGTGGGCGCAGGAGGAGGCTGCCCGCACACAGGCTCAGATAGAGGTTCACTTGGCGCACAACTAGACACACCCACACATAATGTACACATACAGCCTATTACAGTATGATGTACAGGCACACAGACCTCTTTACCTGTTAAACACACTATGAGGACCTGAACTGCACCTCCATGTGGTTGAGAGTAGAACTGCAGGCCGGTGAATCAGAAATATGCAGTATACAATCATTTATTTCTGTATATTATTTTGAGACGATCCATGCTATTGCCTTATCTAATTGTATTTTATTCTTGACTTCTTCTGAAAGGCTTTTCTTCTCTTTACTTCTTTTTCTTTGTTTCCAGACTGACATTTACAACTTCATATATACTTTCCGTTTCAGCTAAATGTGTGTGTGCAACATGTTTAAATTAATGTGTGTGAGCATTTTATTTGAGTTTCTCCTCTTTTTACTGCCAAGAAATGTTACCTGTCTCTCTGTCTGTCTATTTTCTCTCTGTCTGCCTGAATGTCCATCTGCCTGCCTCATTTACTTGGTTGTGTGTGCGTATACGATGGTATGTGCATATGTGTGTGTGGTGGGAAAGACAAGCAGAGACGGAGTGTGTTTCCTTCTGGTGTGAGTGTGCATTTGAATGAGGATGACCTTGCATTACTTATGACTGCCACAAGTAACATGAGAGCAATCAGTGGTTAAAATGAGTATGAACATTCTGAGGCCGGCCGGTGGCTGTTTTGCCTTACGCATGCACGCACGCACGCACGCACGCACGCACACACACACACAAACTCACAGATGTTTAGACACCGACTACATTTACATGCACTTCCAAGTTATAGTTATAGACTATAACTATTACTTCGCACTTTTCTAGTGTTTTTTTTAGACATAAAAGTTTAAATATTTTCAACTTTTCAGTACAAGGCGCTGTGTGGCACTGCTCATCAATGTCAAACTTGGCCCAGGCAGCCAATCTCTGTGACCGGGGCCTTACACTATGTCCACACGTACACTGCTATTATTATAAACAAACCTTTTTCTGTGCGATTTGGCCTTTCATCTGCATGTAAGCGATGCATCCGATAACTACAACCTCAGGTTTACCAAAACCTCCTGCCAGGGTGAAGATACGTTAAAACTCTGTCCTTAGCGTTCACGTGTAGACAGGTAAAGTTTTGAGCTTGTAACGTCAGCTTGTGCCCCGGCCTTTTACTTGATGTGCGCGGTTAACTATTTACATCAGAGAGAATAGAACTTAACAGAGATGTTAACAGACGGAACTTCCACATTCGATTTTTGAAATGAGGTGGGCGACTTTTCTCAGACCAGAAGCGTTGCATTTTTGCTTCCATTGAAATTCATTATAATGCTCAATCTTGCTATAATTCTAAACTTTGGTTTACATGCGCCTTACATGTTCGAGCAATGGAAGACGTAGGCAAAACTTTTGGTTTTAACCCTGCTAACGGGACTTTTTACATGTTTACAGACAGTTGCCGTCCAACTATAATGCCCAGCAGAAGTCCAGAGTGTAATATAGTCTATCATAATATTACATTACATTATATGATAGCACTGCCCAATATATTTAAATACCTATTTGCCCTATGTTTGAATGGTTCACAACTCTGGATCAAGCATGATCTTAATAAATACAACTTGTAAGATAGAATTACAGCTGGCTCTCTTTCATCTCAATCCACTACAGATACAGACCCTACTGAAGGTGTGCTTAGTGTACTCAACATGCACTGAGCCAGAATGGGGTCACAGTCACTCTATCATCAAATAGAAAACACAGTCTCCTCTTGGCACTCAAGTCACTTGATCGCTGAGATTCTCACCACTAAGCGCTGTCAACACGTCGGAGCGACACGCTGAGCCAACATGGCGTCAGCACACAGGGAGGCGATGACTCAACGTGCCATTAGCATGCAATTACGCAGTCATGAGAGCAACGCCGTAATCTCACCGCAGATGCCAGAAAATAACAGAGGAAAAGGTTTTAGGAAGAAAGCATGAGGAAAGAGAGGGGGTCTCTAAATATATATAACATTTTACATTTACATTAACAGACGCCTTTATCCAAGCAACTTGCATGTAGAACATTTGTCATTATTTGGACAGGTCATATACCAGCAATTGTAAGCAACCAATATTATATTTATAGTTCCAGCATCTTGTCATCATGACTACCATGTCAATATACCATTCAATCATCAAACAAAGTTCCTAATGGCCTGAATATTAAAGTGCCTAATACTAAAATGCTTAGCAGAACAGGATTATTTTAGAGTAGAGAGAAGAAAAATGTGCTAGGAGGTGGATAGGTCGCTAGTCTATGTATCAAGGTGGATTGTGTAAAATAGATTTAAAAATTTGGATTGGGAGCAGCTGAGGGGTTTGCGAGACCAAGACCATTTAACATATATTTTTTAAATGCAGTTTTATTATAATAATACTTAATAAAAATGACATATTTTAAGTGGCATTTGTAATAATGTTGGTAATATACAATATGCTTATAATGGGTCTGGAAGTATTAGCAAAGCACTCTGTCTGTGAAAGATCACCTGACCCTGGAAGTATTTGTACAATAACACTCTGCAAGCCGCATACATTCTCTCACATCCCCCTCCGTCACAGTAATCAGTCTCATGATGTGTAATGCGCTGAAAGTCTCTCATCAGGCTGACCTGCTGAAATGGAGCATGGGCAATACCTCACACCCCCCCCCATCCGCCCCCCCCCCCCCCGGCCCCCCTCCCAACCCACTCCCACACAGGTCACCCGTTTTTACACCCCAGTCGGCCTTTTGAGTACCCCTTGTCTGCCTGGTTTCCCTGTTCATCTCCTCTTATCTATACTTATTTATTTCCCTTGCCTGCACCGCCCCCCCCTCCCCACACCCCCACCCATTCTCTCTCATCTGCTTCCTATGAGTCTCTTCTCTCTCTCTCTCTCTCTCCTCTTTTTCTCCTTTCTATGGCGTTTGAACTGGGCCTTTGAACCAGCAACACCAATGCGAATGGACAAGAGGGATTTGATTTAGCTCTCACCTCTAAGCTGCCCAATCAGCTTAGCGACTTTGGGCCGGGCCTCATCAAGCCTTTACCCAGCCTTGATGTTGAGCTAAATTAGCACGCACAGGCTCACTGCTAATCTGGCTAGGTCCCTAATTTCACTAAAACACATTGTATTCCCTGTTAATGATGTGCTTGGGAAGGGATATATCTACCCTGGGTGGGATGTTGGGGAGGAAGGGGGGGGGGGGGGGGTGCTAGGTTTAGGTCAGTGGGGTGAGAGAGACATGTGGTGGGTGTCACTGGGGTTATGTGTGTATTTGTGACTTGTCTTTCTAAGGCAATAGTGATTTTGAATTCAATACGTGTTTTGTTCGAATAGAAAATCGGTCTCTTTACTAAAAACCGTTTCCGTTTTGGCAGGGATAGTGAACATTGATCAACATGTGCTGGTTTTGGCCAAATTATGTTTCACTGTAAAATATTTATTAGAGCCTGAGACATTTATTTTGTTGAATAGGGAACATACACAATTGACCTCTTTTGTTTGAAGTTTTAAATAAATGTCAACATTATCACTATATATTGAAACTAAGAACTGTCAGTCTTAATGATTTAAAAGTCTCTTTTTTTTTACTCCCTGTTCTCTTTCTGTCTCACTCCCTGTCCATATGTGATATTCATGAAGAGCACATTATCTGACATCTGTGAAACACACCTAGAGAAATGCAGGCGTTGAATGGGGGTCTCTTGAAAATGTGTGAACGATTTGGCCCGTTCATAAAAGAGGCCCATTCCTTTTTCATGTCCTGCCCTATGGGGCGCTTTTCCTCTACCATTCCTCTCCCTTTTTTCCAACTTTATTTCCCTTTCTTCCGTTTGTTTAATTTGAAATGCATAGCTGCAGAAACGAGTCGGACAGTCATCCAGTTATTATTCATGACACAACTGTGATATGTGATAAACATAAATAAACAAATGTACGTTGAGGCTTCTTACGCTGTTAAACCATGGCTGCTGAATCCCATTGTACTAGTTTACTTGTTAGACGATTAGACGCTTCCTGTTTTAGGATAATGATTCCCTGAGGTCACATCCTGTCTGTCAGAGCCTTTCAGGTTGGACATACAGCCTCGTGCAGCTGGAAGGCACATTTAGAGAGAGAGAGAAAGAGTTAGAGAGAGAAAGAACAATCTTATAAACTAGAAGGAAGAGAAGAAAGTGGTTAGAAAGTATACTCACGCAACCTTTATTTAGCGGGCTGTGTCATTGCTGACCTTTTGACCACTGGGCAATTTAGCCTCACAAGTCACGTGATTACATAAATTATTTGAGCTTGTTCTAAAACCAGTGGAAGGAATAATAGTGGTGGAGCAGGGTATACATACACTTATACTGGTTTTTACTATTCACCACTTTAAAAAATACATAGAAGAAATACCTAAAAGTGTACATATTGCATACACTGCAAAAACTATATCTAACTTAGTGTGATAATCTTGTTTTTAGATTTAAAATCTAGTTGGATTTGTTTCTAATATAAATGGCTTATCTAGTGACTTAAATGAGATAAATCTGAACTTAACATAATAAATCTTATCAAGTGAATTTCACACATTTTCTTGTTTTAAGCATAGCAAACTCAAAACTAATATATTTGCACTTATATTTTTTGCAATGTAGTGAATCTGCGGAACATGATTTTCATTGTGATTAGTCTTATACGTGTGTTGTGACAATGCAGGGATCAGCTGATCATAACATACACAGCTTAGTTTTTTTTTAGTTTTTTTTTTTAGTTTTTTTTTAAACATTTTTAATGTTTCTAGTTATATTAAATGCTGCAATGTGATCTTGTGCGTGTGTGTGTGTGTGTGGTTGATGGCTAGTTGGAAGAACTGATGGGGGCGCTAGAGAAGACTCGGCAGGAGCTGGACGCCACCAAGATGCGTCTGTCCTCCACCCAGCAGTCTCTGCATGAGAGGGACGGTCACCTGGACAGCCTGAGACAGGAGAGACGCAAACAGCTGGAGGAGATCCTTGAGATGAAGTCAGTGTCTCTCTCTCTTGCTCTCTCACACGCACACGCACGCACGCACACACACACTCACTCACTCACACACTCACTCACAGTCGGCCTGTCTCGCTTTCTTGCCTTAACCCTGGAAACCGCTAGCACGGGTTAGCCTAATGGCTAGGTCCGCCAGCAATGCAGAAAATCACTGCAACTGAAAAGCATGATCTCTCTCTATTTCATCCAATGCTTGTGAACGCCCCCGTCCATGTGTTTGTGCGAGTGCGTGCGTGCGTGCGTGCGTGTGTGGGCGTGCACGCCATGCCGTGCACACATCCAGTACATCTGCGCACACGTGCTATGTAGACAGCGGCGCTGGCTGAGGTGTGTATTAGCAGCCGTGGGTCTGTAGCTGTCTGGTGAGCAGTTACAGTTATTAAGCGCAGGTGTGCGGAGCCGCCAGCCTGCCAGAGCTCAGGAGAACGCCGTTGGCTGGCCCCAGTGTGGGCCCGTGTCAGGGAAGCCTTGGGAAGGGACGGACGGGTCTCGTGAGTGGGTGTCAGTGGGCATATGTGAACGTGTGTCTGACTTCAATGGCCTGTCGGGGCGGATGGCTGCACATGTGTTGACTTTGAGCACCGCGACCCCCAGACACACGAGGCGCGTATATCTGCCTATCACGTGCCACGGAAAAATGCTTTCAATGGCCGTCCGCTCAGCACACTAAGGAAGGGGGGAGAGTCTGTCAAAAAGGCTTCCTTTATGCCCCCTGAACCCTTTTGAGCACGCTATCACAGAAATATGTGTGGGCGTGTGTGTGCGTAGGGCGACCGTTTGTGCGTCTTAATAGAACAAATGTGCACATGTGTATGTGCCTATACATAATTTCCAATATATCCTTGTCTCCTCCAACGCCAACTGTCCAAACAATACCGATGGTGTTTAGCGAGACAGGACGCGTCACACATGCGATGAAGGCTCTGTAGCTCCTCGCTGCAGTACAGTACATGGAACTGTAAGCGTGCGGATTATACATTAGCCTCGCACTGGCATTGAGCTTTACACCACTCTCATGTTAGCATTAGCGGACTGCACAAGGTGCTATGGTGTGGTAGTGTGCCGGAAACAGATTGACGTTTAGGTTGAATGCAAGGCTACAGTATGGTGAAAGGTTGCGTGTGTGTGTGTGTGTGTGTGTGTGTGCGCGTGCGTGTTTGTCTGTGCATGCGTGTGTGAGCGCATGTGAACTCAGGGTCACTGATGAGGAGGATTAAAGGATGAAGCAGCGCGAGACCAACACACATCTGACAAACCACAAAGGGGCGCGCACAGCCACACACAGTCACTCACATCCAATCACTCATGTCTGCATATGTGCACGGGAGTGGGGTCTGTATTCCCACATTTGCTCTGGTCCAAGTTAGCACAGAAACTAAGCAGAAAAGATAACAGAGAGAGAGAGAGAGAGAGAGAGAGAGAGAGAGAGAGAGAGAAACAGAGAAAAGTGTGTGCAAGGGAGCGGGTGTGCGAACCGAAGTATTTGATATCTTAGAAATCATAAGACATTTTTGACAGGGGGCCAAGTTTCTCTCTCTCTCTCTCTCTCTCTCTCTCTCTCTCTCTCTCTCTCTCCACTGTAATGTGGCATTTGTCAAGAAGACCAGCTGAAGCAAACCATGTGAAAGCATGCTTTCCCTGTGAACCACTGTGTGTGTGTGCATGTGTGTGTGTGTAAGGCCACACTGCACTCAGAGAGAGAACAGACTCTTGGCTTTTCAACACAGTTAATGAAAGAGACAAGAGGGGGAAAAAATAATTTTCAATATCCTCTCATTGTCTATTGTGTTTGTATGTGTGTGCAGTGATGTTTTTCTATGTCAGCCCACACCATATTGGGTTTCCAGCAGATAGCAAAGCATTTACACAAACACACACACACACACACTCTCACACACGCACACACACACACTCACACACACACACACACACACACACACACACACACACACAGAGGAGCATGGTCAGTTAACAGGGCCTACAGGGTCAGCATTCAGGTCCAGACAGGTGGTGTGATTGCTACTGTACAGTGGCTCTTGAGGGCCATATGAACATGAGCGCAGAACATGAGCGTACTGTATAGCGGTGGTTCTGTCAGAAGACAGTCTGGATACCCTGTTCGCATTAGCGTTTTCACAGCCACCCTGCTGGCGGTCCAATCAGGGTGGGCTAGCGAGATGATGTTGTCGAGCGTGCTTCGAAATGGTGGTGGAGCTAGATGAGGGGATCAAAACAATCAATACTGTCCTATAGTTTGAAAATTAACCAGCGGTACAGTAGGCGGCAACTACTAATCTCTAATGAGCTTGGTCTACGTGCACCTTGCATTTTTGTTATAGGGCGACAGTGGCACAGTGGGGGGATCACCTAACTCGAGGTGTCCCTGAGTAAAACACATAACCCTACACTGCTCCCGGTGGTCAGGTGGCATTTTGCATGGCTGACACCACCATCAGTGCATGAATGTGTGTGTGAACTGGTGAAAGTGAGACTAGCGCCTTGAGTGGGCCGGAGGGTTAGAAAAGTGCTATTTAAATGCAGTCCGTTTACCATTTATATCGGTTGCTTTTGTCATGTGTGTTTATCATCATGGTTATTCTGCCTTACTTTTAATGTACGCTACCTTGTTTCTAGTGCCCTCTGTTGGCCAGTGGTTTATTTACCAGGAAGTGATTTAGTTTATCTTAGAAGTTCGCCTCATGTAAGATGCAGATAGAGTTCCGAATCCTTCCATTGTTTTGCCGTGCGTAAGCATTGCCTTTTCACTCCTTTATCATTTTGCACAATAAACCTGGAGCTAGAAAGCTATCTCCTGACTCCCGTGTCATCAGTGATAGGAGTTTGGCTGTCTGTCTAATTCTGGTTAGATACACTTTAATGAGGGCGGTACAATGGTATTTCCGTATTAGCTCTGTCTGTTGCTATATATATATATAGCCTCTTCAGGTGATTGTCCTCAGTCACTGCGCATTACACAATCTAACTCCCTTATTAGCCCATCGTTGCCGAAAGGTGCATTCCCGCGACGGGCTAGTGGCTCTAAATTTAGACTCACCCGAAAAGTATGCTACTCGCACGAGGCGAGCGGGCGACCTTCATTTCCAGCCCTGGGTGTATCTTGGTAATATTGATTTAATGATAATAATATATGTCTCTGTCCCTGCCGTCTAATTCAGCTCACTTTATGTCAATGGCCTAACGATAGAAAAAACTTTGTGAAAGACATTTTCAAAATGTGTAATTGCTTTTTAATAAAGATATATAGTCTAGTATAGCAAGTTAATTCTAAACTAATACACTTTTTGTTAAATTCACCAAGTATCTCCTCACATTTCGCTATACCGATCTTACGTGTTGAAAAAAGAATCTGCTACTTCTACACAGCCGTGGCTCCATTAATACGTCACACACAGCAAAGCCGTAGTACTTCCCTTTGCTTCACAATGCGTTTCAATGTGTGTAACAGCGCCGCGGACGGATATTGTTTTGAGCTCGAAGTTATCCAGCGTTCTTGAGAATGACTAACCCTGCATTTAACAAATTGATGGCATCATTGGAATCTATTCTTTAGTCTTTCTCTCTAAAATGACATGGCCAGATACAGCACATTTTGTAATATTTGCTATCTGGCCATGACACACACTAATCACACCTCATAATGTCCACACAGAAGGCATGTGAGCTAATCGCCACGGTAACCGGCAGTCGTAACCCAGTAACAGGTCCTATTCTGTCCATTAACTGTGTCCACATATCCGTTTGTGTTGGCTAGCTACAGTAACCAACGGCACAGCGAAGCATAAAGCAAGGGCGCCGTTATGACTTTCAAATCCCCCGTCATAGACATCCTGTCTTCTCGGTGCTGTTGCCACGGTTGCCAGCTAAACACACAGCAGAATGATCAGCAGCGGTGGCAAGGTTATGTGCTCACTCACATGGACACACACACACACACACACACACACACACACGCACACAGAGGAAAAACATCTGCTCAAACATAAAGGGTGCATGTACTGTATATGCACACATGCACACACACACACACACACGTCAGCCTGTTGTCATTAGTAATGATGAGACATAGGGAGGGCGGGCCAAGTGTGTGAATGGCATTCTCTGTATTCCGCTGATGAGGAGCTGCGGCCACACAACACACACTCCCTTTTCTACATGTGTGGATGTGGATATAGCTGTGTGTGTGCGCGTGTGTGCGTGTGTGTGTGTGTCTTTTCTCGTGGGAACCTGAGCCATTCATCATGTCTGTCTGGACGCACCGTGCCCTCTGACATGCGTGTTTACCTTCCACATGTGCGCGGTGATGCCGGGCTGCCGTAGGTGTGTGTTGTTATGCCAGCGCCCTCACCTCTCCTCCCCATCAATGGAGGGCTTCATCGCGGGGGCAAATCCGTGCAAGGCAGCCTCTCATCTGGCACGGCCAGGTCATTAACCCTCCGTCCCCTTGGGCCCCACGGTAGAACAATATTCATTGTGTTTTGATTCATGTTGGTGCTCACACGACAAGCACTGCGAGGTTACGAAAGCATTCACTTAAAGGCGGGGTCGTCATTCTCGCTAACTTTGATCCCAAATCAAAAAAGTAACGTCCTCCGCGGGGCCGCTTTTACGCATTTAACCGCATTGTGAAGCAAAGCGTTGGACTACAACTTTGTTGATGTGAGCGCCATTTTGTTGTTTCCTGAACCAGGGCTGTGTAGATAGATGTTTTTGTTTTTTTTTCTTCAGCACGCGCAGAGAACGGTAAGCTAGCGAAATGCGAGGAGATATTTGGTGAATTTGACAAAAATGTGTATTAACATAGCTTGCAATAGCTGACTATACCTTTAAAGATAACCCTAGCACTGAGGCTAGTGGAGGGGTAGGTGCAGCAAAAGGACCACAGTGATGGCCTAGGACAGGAGAAGGGCTTAAATACAGACCACTGGACAAACGACAAAGGGTCAGATGATACACTGGTAGGACAATAACCACGGGGTCAGAACAGGGTGACACGGGCTAAACATGGACTGGGGATACACAGAACACATAGGATAACATGGACTGGGACATGACTAACAGACATGGAGCGCGTGACAGGGACTGGACCATGACAATAACACGCCAGAGATGCTAAAGGTTGACGTGGGCATCTAGAACTTGAGTTCATATCAGTATGTAAAAGCCAGACATTTTCCATTTCCATGTATAGTATGCATGCATATGCATAGCCTGCACTCACCTTAATGTTATATCCATTGGAGAAGAAGATCTATAGGCAACACTGGCGGAGCTATATAAAAGCAGTCCATATATAAAAGCAATCCATTTACTTGAGGAGCCATTGCGTATTAATATGAATCGGAGGCGCACTTGTATAAATCAAACACACTGCTCACATACACACACAGGCATCATGTACACATGCACACATCCCTGCAATGTCTGTGTTCTTAGAGCCATATTTTCCTTTTGCTCCATTCTGGCCAGACAAATAATATACTCACAAAAGGGCTCATTGACGCAATACTTTAAAGAATAATTGTGATTTCACAATCCATTGGGTGACGCAATGGTTTAAGATGAATTGCTGTGATTTCACAATCCATTACTAAAGACCCAACATTGATACTGTATACATAACGATCAAAATCAACATCAGTGCACTGCTGTTTGAACATTGGACTATTAAGTGGAGTGAACAGGATAGCAGATGATGTCCTCTGTGTGACCCCAGCTCACGTTTCCCGACACTTTACACAGACACGCTTTAAGCCGCGGCTACCTCTGAGCCGCTGTCATACAGGGGAAGGTTGTGAGCCACGCGGTGGCTGGTTGAAGAGGCTCTGTCTCGTAAAATGTGACGCGTGAGTCACTTGTAAGCTGGAGCTGTCTCATAAATAAAGTGCGGCACTGACAGATATGTCGAGGCTCAAAGAGGCAGCGGGTCACGTAGGGAAGCCTGCATATGGGACTGTTTGTGTGTGAGAGAAAGGGGGGGGGGGCTCAGACAAAATGACAGAGAGAGATAGGAAAGCCTTTTCAGTGAGGAAATGGTGCATGCTGGTTTGCTGCTGTGGTCACTGTGCTCACTCGCTGACCCACTGGCCCTGTAGCCATGTGTTCACACTGCAAATAGGTTGGCCCCTTGAGGGTCCACTCAATGTGCTGAAACAAAACGATGTTTTACATTTGCATTATGTCTCTGTATGTCTATCTGCCTCCTGTCTGTCTGTCTGTCTTTCTCTGTGTGACTGTCTGTCTGTCTGTCTATCTGTCTATCTATATGCCTCCTGTCTGTCTGTCTGTCTATCTATCTGCCTCCTGTCTATCTGTTTGTCTGTCTGTATCTATCTGCCTCCTGTCTGTCTGTCTGTCTGTCTGTCTGTCTGTCTGCCTCCTGTCTCTCTGTCTGTCTGTGTGCATTTTTCTTTCTGTCTGTCTGTTTGTCTGTCTGTCTGCCTCCTCTCTGTATGTCTGTCTCTGTGTGACTGTCTGTCTATCTATCTGCCTCCTGTCTGTCTGTCTGTCTCTGTGTCTGTCTGTCTGTCTGCCTTTCTCTCTAGTCTTGGACAGTTGGAGGAGGAAGGCCTGGTATTTATCACACGTACCTAATAATTACTATCACAGGAAATAGCTTTGAGGAAGTGGGCGCACTAGGCCTGTAAATTAGTGTCATTCGTTCACAGAATACGCATGCGTGGGCACGCACACACACACACACACAGCTACACACACATGCACATATGCATGCACACACACACAGAGCTAATTAGTTTTCATTTGGCAAGTGGAGAACTCTCGACCCAATCTGATTGGCCCCTGGGCCCCACTCCCAACTTTACCATGTTGTATAAATCTAAAGTCTTAATGATTAGAAGGCTTGTGTTTGTCTCTACGCTGACGCATGTGTTTGTGCGTGCTTGTGTGTGTGTGTGTGTGTGTGTGTGCGTGCGTGCATGTGCACGTATAATTGATTAGGTGTTCCCTACGGGCATAAACAGGCAGGTCTGGGCCCAAACGTTACCACGCAACGACAGGCCTACACCAGGTTCATGACAGCAATAGACAGAGAGGGACATATAGAGAAACATAGATTGATAGGTAGATATGTTTCATGTTGTATCCTCCTTTGGACAGTTTAACAAAACACATTCCTCGTGATATTTGGTTTTGTGTAGCCGTCCAGAGGAGGAGGATGTGTGTTTGTAGAAAGCTAAGCTGTAACCGGGAGGTTCTCAATAGAGGGGATTAATTGGGCGGAGATGTTGAAACAACTTGAATGTGGGTTCTGTCTTTGCTGACAAGCGTTTGGCCATGCATTAGACATTCTGCTGTGTGAATAGAGAGCACAACTCCGTGTGTGTGTGTGTGCGTGCGTGTGCATGCGTGTGCGTTTAAGCCCAAAGTGGGGGCCATTAATAACCGTGCAGTGTTTGTTCAAGACAAGATGGACTTGTTAATGTCCACTCTGATAAAACATTACAGACCTTCCCAGCTGGCATCTTTGCTGATAGACACGTCATCTTTATACTGTATGCACACGTACATCCACACTAACTCCCCATACTGGATGCGTAGTTGCGTACCTTTTCACAGGAATTTCATTCATTTCCTACGCAGCGTCAAGCTCGCAACATTGCGCTGCGTATGCAGTGGCGTCAGTTGAAGGGCTACGCACGCTCTGAAAAATTGCATGCTGTAAAACGCATGCGTAAACGTGACCTGGCTGCACCTAATATAAAGCTGTGGTTCATTTTATTGGCGAAAATTGTACTCGTAGTGTATTAATAACCACATTTCCCCTGGATGAATGTCATTTTCATTCAGGTTTCATTACATTTTCTTACTAGGATCGGCCATGGGAGCTACATCACCATGGATACCAACTGTAATTAGAAAGTTGTCATGTAGAATGTTGCATTGTGGTTGCATAAAAAACTATGCAGCATAGGGAAACATCGCATCCAGTATGTAAGCGGCGTTAACACACACATTTGCACACATGCATCTAACTCTACAAATCAAATGTATTCATAAAGCACATTTAAAAACAGCCAGTGTCAACCAAAGTGCTGTACAATGAACAGAAACAGAAAGGAATGAAATACATCCACAGTGTAAGATACAACGATATGTGGATCTGATCAGGAAGGAGAACAAAGGAGAAGTTTGAGAGAGAGAAAATGGGGAGAGAGTGATTCAGGTTATTACCTTGTGGCTCAGTGTAATCTAATCTGCGGTGAGATCTTGACTTTAAAATAGTGGTTCAGTGAAGTGCCCACAAGCCCCACCGATGCGGGCACACGATGCACCAGTGTGCCCGCACCACTTCCTGGCACGTGTTCACACACGTCCTTTACAAGACCTCCCGAGCCACCCTCTTCTCTTTCTGTATCTCTGTTGTCTGACTCTCTCTCTCTCTCTCTCTCTCTCTCTCTCTCTCTCTCTCTCTCTCTCTCTCGCTCATTCTTTGAATATGTTTTTTATGTGTGTGTGTTTGCTCCCTTTCTATCTGTCTATTATTCTTTTCTGTCACTACTTTTTGTATCTTGTTAACTCTCTCTCTCTCTCTCTCTCTCTCTCTCTCTCTCTCTCTCT
>JAODLL010024075.1:0-22989 GCA_026546735.1 Forbesichthys agassizii
GCGTCCATGTGTGTTTGGCAACTACCTCTTCAGACCGTTTGCAGGTGTTGATAAACGTTCGTCATTGTTTGCCAATAAGAACTGTGCTATCGGGCATGTCAGAATTCTTTCCGCGCATAGTTATGTTTGCTAGCGTAGTATTGGACCATACTATGGAGGTGCTTATCAAAACGTAAATGATATAGACCGACGTACAGTATGTTAAAATACAATATTCCAATTATTATAGTTAATACAGGCTGCCAGGGGCCCCTTTCTGAGTCAGGGCCCTGGGCACGTGCCCAGCAGGCCCGTGCGTCAACCCGAATTTACACAGGATAACAGTAAAACACAGTATTACACAGTATAACAGTAAAACACAGTGTAACACAGGATAACAGTAAAACACAGTATTACACAGTATAACAGTAAAACACAGTATAACACATAAGGCTGTCACGGTGAAGAAAATGTACATGCGGTGATTTAGGTTGGCCCAATACCGCGGTCATCGCCATATTATTGTTTTTGTTTTGAATGGTCAAGTTTGTGGCACAGAGCTTCTGAAATAGTGTGATTCTGGGCCATTTAGGCAAAGTGATCTCAGTCCGTGGTGAGACAATTGCCCAACGGCATAAGCTTTCTACCAGTTTAGTACTGAAGGGCTGACTACGTAAGCGATCATGTTTAACTTTGTCCAGCAGATGTTTGGCTAAAATATCAGATGGAAAAAATGACTAATTAATTAAAAGCATATTGAATAGCGCCAGATCAAAAGCCTGTGGCGTGTCAAGCATAGCTTACAATGCATTTTATATTATTTTATATATTATCTCTAATATGTAATATTTTAATAATCTCATTTACCAAACTGTACAACTGTTTATGATAAATATACTGTTGGAATCTGTACATCCTGGGCTTTCATATGATATGAGGCATGTGTGGGTAGCATAAAGTCAGCAAAATTAATAAAAATAAATAGTGCACAATATTTTTTATTTATGAACATATGCACGTTTAGATGCTTGGTGTTAGAATTGTGTTTTGTTTAGGTAAAAATTGAATTTATTACTTTTTAGAAGTGGATGTGCAGCATGTCTATGTTGCTTTACTTTTAGCATGTTCTTGTATCGTGTGTGTAGTGAAGAGTGCAGCTGCCCCCAAGGGAGGGGCCTCTCGTTTTTAGGTGGATAACAAAGTAAAACACAGTAAAACACTGTATACCACAATAAATCCAGTATAACATAGTATAACACAGTAATAAGTAGTAAGATACAGTAAAACACAGTGTAGAATAACACAGTAGAACTCTTAGTACATACTTGATGTGTTTTAATGGCAGCCGTGCAATGTGCATCTTAAGATCCCATTTACACTGCATTGCAAATGAGATCCAACAGCTACGTGCCATCACTCCTGTTTCCCCCGACAACCCGTGTACTGTATGTGCCCGACCACATACAATAGATTCACGCATGCATGTTGTGCTAACGCACACATAGTTGCACGCAAACTGACACACATGCAAATGACACATGGTATAAGCGTACTTGTGCCTGTATTCAGGTTACATTTGTACTTTCTAAATGTCGTTTAGCATTTTATCCAACATGTCTTAGGGTTAGGGTTAGGGTTAGTTTACTTGTCTTTCACCAGTAGATGAATTGACCGTACATCACATTCAGCAATAGCAAAGTGCATATGCATATATGCTGTTATGTTCATATAAATAATGGTCACATTCACAGTAAGCATTTTCTGACACTGTAGGTGGTCTTAAGCGTTACAGTTGCCACATTACCATGTGACCTTGACTAGTTTGTCCAGCATTTGCAAAAGAAACCAAAAAGAAACGTGGCGTGCATGAAACAAAAGCAAACAACAAACAAACCAACCAACCAACAAACAAAGATAGCAGACATCGTGCCTTCCAACCGCCCAAAACACTTTTTAATTAATCTCTTTTTTATCTTTAGTCACACTCCCAACGTTTCCCATGTGTCACACGTCCGTCACCTCTATTTCACGCTGCCCTAGCATTGGATAACGTGTTGCTGACTCACTGTTTCCCAAGCCCCCCCCAAAGCTCATCTCTTGCCTCCTCCTACCCCAATCGTTCTCTCTCACTTTGGGCTCCCTCACACTCATCTTGTGCGGGTGTCCTTGTGCTCCACCTCTCTCCCTCCCTCCTCGCTCTTGGCTTTTCCCCAACCCCCCCCTCTCTCTCTCTCTCTCTGTCCTCCGTTCTCTACTTCACACTCCCCTCTTTGCTCCTCTCCTCTCACTCCTCACTCCACCTCCATCACCTGCAAACGTACACCGTCCCTCGCTCCTCCTCAACCGCCTCTATCCTTCCTCATTCTCACAAACACACACGCACGCACACATCACACTCTCTCTCTCTCTCTCTCTCTCTCTCAGTCTCTCTGTCGCACGCTCGTGCGCGCATACAGTACGTGCACGCTCGCACCGATTGGCACTCAAGGACGTCGCACCCTCTCTCATCCAGACCGGCGACCAGGCAGCTTGCGGTGTTGTTGTGATTGTTGCTGTGTGTGTGTGTGTGTGTGTGTGTGTCTGTGAGAGAGAGCGAGAGAGAGAAAGAGAGAGAGAGAGAGAGAGGGAGAGGGAGAGCGAGCGTGCCTTAGTGGCTCGGCTTCTTGTCCCTGAGCCGTGTCGAGGACGAGGAGGAACAGGAGGAGACAGGGCCATGGAGCACAGCCATATCTTCCATGTGTTCTCCCCCAATGGCAGCGCATGGAGCCAGGGGCAGCAGTTACCTGAGACGACCCGGGGATGCCCTCTCGGACCCCTGCCGGTGATCTACTACAGTGTCCTGCTTTGCCTTGGCCTGCCAGGTAAGACATACAGCACGTGGAAATGTGTATACTCTACTGTACGTGCGTATATGTGCTGTGTTGTTATTGTTTGGGCATTTTGCAGTGTAAGCTGTGTGTAAGCGTAAGCTTGCGTTTTTGTATGTGTGTGTGCGTGTGTGTGTGTGTGTGTGTGTGTGTGTGCGTGTGCGTGTGCGTGTGTGTCTGTGACCTTTAGTGTGTGTTTGTGTGCTTTTCTGCCCGTGTCAGTCCGTGGGTCCCTAATGTTGATGTATCATTCTGAGCATGATCACTTCACTTTGTGTGCGGACGCACGGACACACCTACACGTGTGTGTCTGTTTGCAACAGTTTGAGCGGAAAAGAGTCTATGTGGAATAAACTGTAAATAATGCGTGAGGGAAAATGTTCAATGAAGAAATAAATAAAACCAAATATTAACTAATAAACCAATAATGTGTTTATTGAAAGCTTTTTAGATACATTGATATAAGATGAGATAAGATGCACTGTTGAGCTTTGATATAACCTTATTCCTTACACTCTCTGAGTGTGTGTGTGTGTGTGTGGGTGTACGTGCTGCACGTGTGCGTGCATGCACGCGTGCGTGTGTGTGTGTTGCTCCTGGGTTCTTAGATTAATGAGGCGTCCAGGTGTGTCTCCACATTGACTGAAATGTCCAAGCACAGTCACCGTCAGAGCCATTTACTGCCTGTACCCTGCGGTTTGATCTATGGGCACTGACCTGGGCCCACACAGGGATGCAAAATGGTGCCCGTTCATCTGTGTGTAGGTGTGTGTAGGTGTGTGGGTGAAAGAGCGAGGCAGGGCAAGACAGAGGGAGACATTTAGAGTCTAGAGGTCAGATGAAAGAGACAATTTCTGAGGCGTCCTCAAACATCTGGATCTGGAATGGAAACCACTGTGTTACATGGTCCAACGGAATGAACAGTTCTGCAGACTCGTACTGTATTCTTGTCTGATTTGGAGTATAATGAGCTGAAGGAATGTGTCCTAAATATAATTGGTCAACTCCTGTGATTTATGCAATATATGCCGGCATTCAGTAGAACTGTATTTCTGCCTGAATGCTGTCTTTTTTTAAATGCTGTGGAGAGATGCTGAAAGCAGTTCCGGCTCAGGGGAAATCTGTAATACAAAGTGATTGTGTATTTTGTATGCTGAGACTGCACTCCCGCCGCTCATTCACTGTCCTTTTTTCTGATCCGTTCTCAGTTGTCTGGGATGGAAAACAAACGCCTAAATCAGCTGTCAGTCATCTGCCATTTAAATGTCATTTTATCAACAAACATTTAATCATCTCAACAAATGCGATTCAGACTGTTGTTGAATAATAGTAACAAGGTTTCTACTGGAGCCTTAGCATTGTCTAATACAAAACAGTTAAAGGAGAGTGCAGTGGGCCAACAATGGCCCCTCCATTTCAGCTGAAGCAGACCTATGAATGTTTCATGAACTCTGAATGAGTTAACCGTAGCAATGTATCCTACAGACCAACGCTCGATGCATAGACTGCAAGCTGCACGGTCAGTAACTTTAATTACTGGTCCCTTTTTCATTAGTCGACAACAATAGGTTTTCATATAGGAAAAAACACACTAGCCAGACAATGGTGTCTCCAGACCTTGACCCCTAATACACCGATAAAGTGGGATAAGAGAAACAGAGAGAGGAGATGAGAGTACAGGTTTGAGGGCGAACACACGGGATCAAGGCAGGTGATAGGAAGAGAGCATTACGCTGCTCAAGTGCTAGGAAATGATTACTGCGTGACCCAGAATAATGATGAAGCAGGACGTCGCTAAAGGAGAACCCAGCAAGTAGGGAAGAGACACATGCACCCGGACAGACAGAAAGGGAGGGAGATGAAGGCTAGCATGCGCAGCGAGGTAGCACCCCCACTCCCCCCGAGTGGGACGGGGGAGTGGGGGAGAGAACCACAGGCTGCAACGAATTACCTCGTTTTTTAATGAATCGCTCATTGGCTCTCACTCACACACTAGCTCTCTATCCACTGTACAAGGCTTCTAGGGGTTATAGTGGCTGTGCGCTAGGTAAGAACACATCGCAGTGGCCTCATGTTTTAGAGGTTTTAAGGAGACGTTAAGGGAGATGTTAATTGACTTTGGCACACTCTGTCACATAGTGTGATTACCGGATGTGTCTGTTTTGTTCCTGGTGAGACATGCACCGTAAATGGTGTGTCTGACATTTGGCTCACGTTTGAGTCACACCTTTAAAGGTACACTCCTTGATTTCTCTGGAGAATTGTTCACGTGGTGGCCAACAATACATGCTAACATTCTGTGTCTTTGGTTGGAAACCTGCAAGTGGCAGCCCCAAGTGGCAGCCCCATGTGAGTGCTGTACGGGTGACACAGCTGTCTGCTCCTACACGTCTCCACGTTGCCACCATTGCTCAAAGAATACTGTTACGTAATAGATTATAAATCTTGACAGAATACTCTAAAAAGAGACCAGATAATAGACTTTAATAGTGTTTTAAAAGTGCCATTTCACATTTACTACTGTCACAGTTCCAGAACCTAATCCATAGACATTGTACTGTATGGAGCAAGTGACAGCTAACAATGTCGTCGTGGCAATAGGAGATTAGTACTATAGTTTGCATGCCTGTGGTTCCCAAAGGCACAGACATGCCAGGTGGGCCATTTCCAATCCAGAAGCCTTTTGACATGTGGTCCTGGTGCATGGCCTTGTGTAATTAATGCAGGGCTGTAACATTTGCTTTACCGAAAAGTGCAAATCTTCCCTTGGGTCAAGCATTTGGCGATAGCAATGTCAAATTAGCATTTGTCTGCATTTCCATCCAGAAAAAGTTGTAGACATTTTTTTGAATAGCTGGGTGGTTGTCTAATACAGGCTGGGGACAGGCTAAAGCTCACAGTGCTATTCAATCAATTCAACATTGCATTGCATTGCAATTTTAACACAAATGCTGCACCCTATTATTGAACGGCGTAGATAGTGCTGTTCTTACTGCTTTGCCAAAGGACATTTATTATTATACTCAACAATTTACTGTTATTTAACCAGATAAAAACTAACTTAGACTTCCAATCAAAATGTCCACTGTACATCAGAACGTTCAAGGCTTTCTTGGCATGATAATTATGAGGTTGATAAAGCTGTACCAAAATATCTGTATTTTTTTGGCGTGAAATGCAATTAAATCAGTGGATGTTTTTTTGTAAATGATAATGTGATCCAGGACATACTGTAAAAACGTCACGCCAAATGCGTAAGAGTTGGCAACCCTGGTGTACATTATTGAAGATACGTGTTTGATGCGTGCGTATGCATATGCATGCATTGTAGAGATGGGATTGGCGGGAGAGTATATAGGAATGATTTGAAGTGCGTAAAGTAAAGGGGGGCAGATATTCTGTAAAATAGTCCATTTTGTTCTGTTTTGTCTCTAGTGAGCCTGTGGAAAATTGAAAAGGTAGGGAGAGGCAGGCAGTGTCATGGGGAGATGTGCCAGAGCTGGGGGTTAGGGGTGTGTGTGTGTGTGTGGATGAGGGGGGGGGAGAGCTGTTAAAGGCCATAAATCAGACAGGCTGTTGCAGTGACAAGAGCTGACTTCAGTTGGCAGCAGAGGCACTGCTACTAAAACACCCACATCCTGTGACATACTTAACACAGCAATAATAATTCTGCCTATACATAATATAAATGGCTATTAATCAAGCTCCAAGCAACACAGCCAATTGCACAGTGCTTAAGCTGCAGCGGTGTTACTGGACATCAGACACTTGGCCTGAAGAATACAATATTTGAAGCTTGAGGTTGGTCACAATAAGATTATTGCTACTGAAAAGCTAACTGCATCACTGTTATAGCGGCGTATTGGCGACATTACATACTTGCAAAATGTCCCGCCGCTGTGTAGTTTCCAACCTTCCAACAACAATATGCTTCTCAATAGGCAATGCTAATATTGAGCGATATATTGTACTAGCAGCTAAGGTATCAATATGTATTAACGTGGTATCATCCAGCATTGACTTTTACCAAAAGGTCAAGTGAGATATAGATTATTTATTTAAGTTATACAAAGTGGCTTTTTGGGTGAATTGAAGTAACTTTCCAATGGGAGATATGAATATGAAAATATTGTGTCAAGGTGTCCTTGAGCAAGACACCTAACCTAACCACCTGCTACCAGTGGTCAGATGGCTCCATGCATGGCTGACATCACCAATCCGTGCAGAAATGTGTGTGTGAATGGGTGAATGTGTGGCAATACTGTAAAGCTCTTGACTGTAAGTGGCCGCAAAGTTAGACAAGTGCTATATAACTACAGTTCATTTATGTGAATAAAAGTGACATCATCACATATTACAGTATGTCCATCAGTATACTGTATACTGTACTTTACAAACAGTATACTGTCTATGGTAGTAATGTAGCAGTTGACCAGCTTCTTACTGTATTTACTGTACTTCCTATTTACCGCTAGTCTACCCGCTAACCAACTCTATCCTTTTCCTCGCTATGCTATTCCTCTATCATTAGCTTTTCCCATTGCATCCAAACTTATATTTTCTTCTTAACTGGGGTCAAATAACCTCATAAAGAAAGGTATTGAGGAAGCTGCAAGGGCACATTACCAATGTTTATGATCCTATTAAACGTGATAAACTAGGTTTGCCAGTTTACAGTGCCATCTTGTTGGCAGTAGAGCTGGCCTTGATGTGAGTAACCCAGGCATTTAGTCACTATGTCCTTTGTCTTAGCAGTGAATAGTGGGGCGCAGGGTGGCCATAGTCTGACGGCATGTCCTGCTAACAGTGGCATCAATGTCGTGCTGTGGCTCTTCTTCAGATCCCGCAGCCCAGCCTGCTATGAGAAGTTAGATGTGACTATGCAACCCCTGAGCAACAGGGTCTTATTGTGATCATTCATGCTACTGTAGGCTAACACATCAGCAGAATGGCACCAGTCATTTCATTTGTATATATTATTTTTATTTTAAGTTATCACAATTAGTTTTTATGCCTGTGTCTATTGTATTGTATCGCATACGGTATACTATGTAAAGACAGCAAACAAATGTAGTTTCCAATGGTTGAAATGCGTATCTAAACATATTTTGATTGACTGAGGACCAGTGTTGGGCAAGTTACTCAGGAATTGTAATAAGTTACTATGTACTTATTACTCCTTCAAAACGTAATAATATTATTTTACTTATTACTGGGTATTAAAAGTAATTATATATGTTACTAGTTACATTACTATATTACATTCCCAATCGCTACCCTGTCTCGCCCCTTTTGAACAATGACTCATTTTAGAATTGAATCCTCGTTATTGGAACAATAATTAAACTAGGAGTCAACAATCAGCCAAAGTGAAAACATTGCAAACCAGATGATTTGGCAGGTTGGTTCAATTAGCCTATTCTAAGTTTGCTTGGACCAGACATCTTGTTCTTGTAACCCAGTAATGCAGCATTACTTGGATTAGTAACTATAATATTATTACTGTTTTGGAAATATGAATTAGTTACACTACTAGTTACTGAAAAAAGTAATATGTTTACAGTAACTAGTTACTGCCCAACACAGCTGAGGACTGAAAGTAATTCTGGGATAATTCTGTATAAAATAATACAGAAAATGTCTACGTAAGATGTTTTTTAAATGTTGAAATACAGATACCGTACAGTAGGGATCTACCTTGCTTTGTAGCAGAGACGTGCTGCTGGTATTTGTTCAGGGAGTTAGGGACTCACCCTGCTGTGTGTCCAAACTGACACTTCACAAGACAAAGGGGAAATGGTTGTCATCAAGTACAAAGTGACTGTGACCTTTGCAGCAGGCTTTGATATTCCCTCCTCTCATTCTGTCAGTCTGTGTGTCTCTCTCTCTCTGTGCTTTCCTCCCACTACCTCTCTGTAGCTCCATCTTTTTTTAATCCCCTCATCCGTCCCCGCTCCTCTTACTGTAAATTCCGGTTCCATTTTTTAACTGTATGTGACCTTCCTTCAACAACTCTTGATTTATAAATGTCTGTCCGTTTGCCTCACTCTCCCTTCGTCTCTTGTTCTCTCTATGAGTCTTATTAGCAAGAACCACAAGACATGTTAACCCAACTTCAATTTCCTCCAGTCGAAATAAAAAAATAAAAAAAGCACACTGTCCTTAATTGCAATTCTCTCTGTGTGTTTTCCATTCACCTTTATATCATCTTTCTTTATTTGGTGTTCCCAACAGCCCAATTTCCTCATTTGAGTTATGTCGTACTGTGTGTGTGTGTGTGTGTGTGTGTGTGTATGTGTGTGTGTGTGTCCAGCCCTGTGGGTGATTTGGGGGTTGGTGAGGGGCTCGTGTCGCTGGCGTCTCCAAGGGGTCAAGCTGCACCTCTTGCTGTCAGCCCCGTGTGAACGCGTTCGTTCAGTGTCGGGATGAGTCACACACCTCAAACAGCACGCTATTTAGTGGGAGCTCCCCCTGAACAACGCCATTGACCCGACCTGTGGTTGTATCTGGGTAGGGGGGGTCGAGGTGGGGGAAGAGCAGAAACTCACTCCCACACGGAACAGGAGGGAGGGTCACGCATCCACACACACACACACACACACACACTTGGCCTGATAAACACAGTGTGTTGGTTGCACGCAGGATGCCAAAACAAACGCACACGTGCGCGCGGCAGTCCTTTGTCTGTCCTATACGGGTCATTCTAATCCCTTCCATGCTGGAGACCTCTTCTATCTAGCAGCGTGTTATTCTGCCAAGAGAGCAAAGGAAATTGGTCTGTGCACGTGTGTGTGTGTGTGTGTGTGTGTGTGTGCTTGGGTAGATGTTAGTGCAAGCGTTGGAGTCACGTGCGTCTACATGCGTGCACACGCGTGTATAGACGTGTGCGTATGTCTGCCACGTTGAGCGCACGTGATTCCATGCCTTGAAATGCAGGCGCGGCTATGTGCTATGTGTGTGCACGCGCGCGTGTTGGCACACATCCGTCCAAGCCGTCTGCCTCTGTTCCCGTAGGGATGAGTCCTGCGACACTCCATGCCCCCAGAATGCAGAGCAGAGCCACCAGCCTCTGCCCTCCCACCGACACACTAAAGAGGTGCAGTCAATTGATATGAATGGGAAGCCCGGCCAGCGGCAGGCTGGGGTTAAATGGAAATGTCAGGCTCGCCAAGGATCCCTTTTGTTTGTCTCTGGATGGCCCAGCGACACTGGGGAGAACCCACACCCAGCCGCTGACACCTGACACACAGCAGCACACCATCTGCAAACCTGAGGCAGATTGCCAGAGAGAGATATGGAGGGGGTGGGGGGGGGAGGAAGGGTGGGCGTTGTGTCGACCCAATGGGAAAATAATTATTTAAATAATTCTTCTTTAAATCAAATAATTATTTAAATATTTATTTGATTTGAAGTTTTGGACAAATACATTCGCCGATGAAATCCATTCTCCCGGGTTTACGGATGTGGGGGGGTTAGTGTGTGTGTGTGTGTGTGTGTTTGGGGGTGTGGGTGGGTGCAGCTGTACATACAGACATAACGTGTGAAAGAAGAAGATATGTGTGAAATTACACGTACAAACTTCCCGGAGGGAACATAAATATATAGGGTAGAAGTGAGAAAATCAATGTGATGCTCCTACAGTGCATACAGTGCATGCATATACCCCACTCTCACTCACAGTGGAAGCCATTTATTGAGCGTTTATTTAGCGTCATGGTGTCCTGTGAGAATGGACACCAACGTCCAATCGTTAATCTGTCCCCTGGCGACCTAGTACAATAAACGTTAATCTTCTGACACGCATGCTGTGAGAACAGCAACCATTGAATTAACGTGTTGTGACCGATTGTGACGTTGCTGGTGGTGACGTAAATGATGATGCAGTGATATTGCAATGGCGGTTAAGGACACATGATCCAGCTAGACTGGTGCCATCATGCTAACTAACTAGCCAACGTCTCAGCTTGGGCTGATCTGAATTTATTGTCTCATACGTCACGCGCTTTAATTGTCTTTCGGGGGTTCATGCGCTGCATAATCCCGTTTAATACAGGTGTGAATACATGACACCCCGTTACGTTATTGTTATATAAGACTACTGAGAAGACAATAAAAATACCATTTAGTTTTTCCTCATTAATGGGCTTTGTATTTGAAAGGGTTTGTTTGTTGGCAACACAATGCACTGATAATAGTTTTAATTGTGATTATGGATAGTCCTATTGTTCAAACTTAGTTTCTAACTGTCTTATGTGTATGCTTAGATATAATATGTGTGTGTAAATTGGTGATTAACAAATCATCAACATGTGGGCATGTAGCCTATTTACTGTAGCATATATTCTAGTATCTTTGTGTGTGTGTGTGTGTGTGTGTGTGTGTGTGTGTGTGTGTGTGTGTGTGTGCCTTTCACTGCTCATCTCCCAGCCTAGCAAGGACATCTTAAGTCATTATCTGGAGCCAGCTCTGTAATTTGTAATCAACTGACAGCTGAGGCTGTGAAGTGTGATGTGCCAGACTCCAGGCTGCCATATTTAATCCAATCGCAGATCTATTACCATAGATGAGACCAGAGCAATCATTTCCCTCGTGGTAGATGGTCACTGACATCTTTTAAGTGCATTGATGTCTCACTAACACAGCCATGCAAATCACTGTACATTGCTAGTTCATCTGACTGGACAGGTCATAAGGTTACCGTGTATTGCTAAATGCTGCTTTGGGACGGTTAGCGACAGTCAATAATAATTCATTATCGTACATCTTAAATTGTTTGGTTTAGAAATTGACCCAGTGCAGTATGAAATAGGAAACCCCTCCATGAAAGAGGAACTTATTGGCATGTAGTTAAATGGTATAATAATAATAATAATAATAATAAAGGCATAATAATAATAATAATAATAATAATGGGATAACATTTGAATGTTATATTCAGTCCCATATACATAGTGTAAATGTCAGTTTTAAAGGAAAATCTTAATTTTATTCTACCCCTTTTATGATGGATTGAAAAAATGCTGTGTTTTTAAACGTGTGATGTTTGCTTTATTGGGCAAGTGACTGCTCAGCCCCGATGCAGACTCAACACTGTTCCTCATTTAACGGTGTCGCACACAAGAAAGTGTCACTCAAGTCACTTCCATACTTGTGCATTTAATGTTTCTTTCAATTCTTAGCTAAGTTAAAACCAGCAGCGGGAGCTGCCCCTTCTCTGTGCTGATGCAGACAGACACACAGACACACAGAGGGCATGCTTTGGAAACAGTAACACTGGTCTAAATCACCTCCAGGCCTTTGTGTCCACGCTTCACTCTATCACCGCGAAAGAGGGTCGCAATTGTCCCCTGGTGTCCTCTTGAGCCTTTGTCCATCCCCTCAACAATAGAGTAAAGGGAGAGAGACACAGAGAGAGAAGAGGTGAGAGAGAGAAAACAAAATATACAGAACAGCCAAAATATAGAGATGGAGAGAGTAATTGGTAGAGAGAACAGACTGATGTGGAGATAAAAAAGAGAGAAGAGAAAAAGTGGAGCAACGTCAATCAGCAGAAACAGTTGTGAAGGATGGGGGGGGGGGGGGGGGGGGGGGGTTGGTTAAATTGGAGGCAGCGTCAACCGGCTCTAGGTGGTCCTTTGTCACCCATTGGAAAGCACATTGTCCTTCAGGTGTTGTCGTGGCTCCACTCTTTCTTCAAAGCAAACAAATAGGCCAGGGAGGCAGACAGGTGCTGCTGGCCATACACAGCAGGTGTAGGCGGTGGAGGAGATGGAGAGGTGGAGGCTGATCAAAGAGAGAGAGAGAGAGAGAGAGAGAGAAAGAGAGAGAGAGAGAGAGAGAGAGAGAGAGAGATCTGCTTGGATATGGTAAACCCTGAACGGGGACAAATAGGCTTGTGTGTGTGTGTGTGTGTGCTTTGAAGTTATTGTGCTTCTCTCCATGGTGCTGAAATGATTTGCACATTACGTGCCCCTTTTAACGTGTCCGTGTGTCAATGGGGTTGCCTCATGCCTACGCCGCTGTGGGCAAGAGGCAATAACTAGTGTTATTATAATACCGTATGCTGGCTTGCTTCCGTGTAGCGGCTGTTGTTGTTTTGTCATCTGGTCCCTTTTCAATAGCCTGCCAATAACCTCCGGTCAACCCTCCCTCCTAACTCATTCCATTTCTAATATCCCCCCTTTTCCCTGGTCCTTCCCCCTCTCCCCTCCCCCCCCTACCCCCCACAGCAAACATCCTGACCGTGGTCATCCTCTCCCAGCTGGTGCTGCGGCGGCAGAAGTCGTCGTACAACTACCTGCTTGCGCTGGCGGCGGCCGACATCCTGGTGCTGCTGCTCATCGTCTTCGTGGACTTCCTGCTGGAGGACTTTGTGCTGGCGACGCCGCTGCCGCCGCGGCTGGACAAGGCGGTGCAGGTGCTGGAGTTCTCCTCCATCCACACGTCCATCTGGATCACCGTGCCGCTGACGGTGGACCGCTACATCGCCGTGTGCCACCCGCTGCGCTACCACTCCGTGTCCTACCCGGCGCGCACGCGCCGCGTCATCCTCGCCGTCTACACGGGCTGCCTCCTCTCCGCCGCGCCCTATTATTGGTGGCCCGAGCTGTGGCACAGCCTCGGGGGCGGGGCCGGGGGAGGGGCCGGGAGCAGCTCCGCCCAACACGTGCTGGTGTGGGCCCACTGCACCACCGTCTACCTCCTGCCGTGCGCCGTCTTCTTCTCGCTCAACGCCGGCATCGTGTGCAAGCTGCGTCGTCGCCGCAGCTGTTTCCGCCTGCGCGGCTACAGCACGGGCAAGACCACGGCCATCCTGCTGGCCATCACGTCCGTCTTCGCCGTGCTGTGGGCGCCGCGCACCCTCCTCATCCTCTACCACTTCTACTCGCTGCCGCCGGCGTCGGAGGGCGCCGGGCGGCTGCTCCACCTGCTGACGGACCTGGCCAACATGCTGGCGCTGCTCAACACGGGTGTCAACTTCTTCCTCTACTGCTTCATCAGCAAGCGCTTCCGGGGAATGGCGGCTAGCGCGCTCCGGTCACTGTTCCGATGCAGGCGCCAGCCGGCGCCCTTCTACGTGGGCCACAACTTCTCCATCACCAGCAGCCCCTGGATATCGCCGGCCAACTCCCACTGCATCAAGATGCTGGTGTACCAGTACGACAAGAATGGCAAGCCCATTTGTATCTCCTCTTGAGCTTTTTCTCCCAAACAAGCGAACCGACAAACCTTCCCCCAACCCCTCAACACCTTGGGAGGGGGGGGGGGGGGGGGGGAATACATGGAAGCCTAGTTTCCCTGGCGACAACTCTGCCAACTACATGGGACTTGGAGCTTTGAAAATGTCAACCAGTCCGTAGGGGCTTCCGAAGGGTTGGAGCGAGGGTAGTTAGTTAGCTTGCTAGCTTTGAGTGACAGCGACCAGGTGAACTGGAAGCCTGAAGATGTGGTAAAGTAGACAAAGTTAGCTATATCTTTCACAGAATATGGCAAGGTGGCTGGATACTAAATACGTTTTCAAGAGGCTGAAGCCGGTGCCATAAAACATGTTGATTATTTGCTGAAAGAAAAAGAAAACCCTACTAAAGTGACTGATTGATCTCTGTTTGAGTAACTCCAGACTGTGCTACAACATGGCGTGAAATGTAATGACTGAGATCACAGTATGATAAAGGGGTATCACTGCCACCCCATTATTGACTTTTATGACTGTGTGTAACAGTGTTAGGATGTAACAACTAGATACATCCATTGTGAAACATCAACTTCTCTCTGACATTGGTAAGCCTACTTTAATATGCGCTCCCTTTTCTACACCGTTGCTGACAATGAAGTCATCAAACAGCTGTGTCTTTGCCTATCAGGGGTCATGTTTAGAGAGAAGCGATTCAGTCAGTCTGGGCATTAAACATTTCAATTCCGTAGGACAAAACTACAGATTGTGCTTTCCACTGACGACCATTTTGACTGACTGAAATATCATAAAACAGCAATCTTGCTTCCAGTAAAATATGCAGAGGTGTCAAAAAGAATAATCAGATGGACTTTCTTTTTACTACAGCCTTGCAAACTTTACACGCATGTGCTAAGGTTCATCCCTCGGCGTAGATCTTGTGCAAGTCAGTGATACGTACTGTAGCTAAACAGATCCAAAACTATTTTACAGCTAAATGACTATCGTTACGTAACGTATGGAGATGTATTTACAATAGACTTGACTGTTATTTTAGACGCACAGAATAATGACACAAAGAAGGACTAGGGTTTTGTGTGCCTCTAATGTGCCGTTAATCTTGTTAACGCAGTTTATTTATTAAAGGGCATACAATTTCTGCTGTTATTAGATAGTTCTCTGTTAAATATTAATAATCCTTGAGGACTTACTGTTAGCCATTCTCAGAATGAACTTCATTAAACATCGCCTGACCCTTTAGCTTACAAAGAGAGAGCGAGCTAGAGGGAGCGGGAAAAAATAAACAAACAAACAAGCTTCTATTCAGTTTGTTTTCCCTCTCAAACATCTCTCTTTCCAGTAAGCCGATGAATCCATCCTGAAGGCCATGGATGTAACAGTTCAGCCTGCTCATTCTGCCCTGGGCTGATGGCAGTTTGGTAAGGAACTATGACTTCCACACTGATCAGCTCTGCATCAGTGCTGCCCAGCAACAAACCATATGAACACACACATGTACACAAGTTGCTGTGTGCTGCCCAAAGACACAGCACATCGAGACTAGCGGACATCCATTCTGCAGACACCTTGAGACATGAGCCGTGCTCATTTATCTAGCACAGATGGAGCTGTGCCAAAGGGCAAATCTTCCCTAATGCCACCCTAGAGGAAACAGACACATCATGACTTCTTTTTTGATGAACACTGTTTCAAAGACAGGATGAATGCTTGGCACGTGCAAGAGCGCTGGAGATAGTCGTGCCCCGAAACCACTAGACCCCTGCCTGCCAACATGCAACACAGAAGGGAGGGGTGTGTGTTTTTTGGGTGGAGCTGGCGTTTGACTTGGAAGCAGAGCACCCACCGAAATCTTTTTATTTCTATCAATACCATAGCAACCACGAAGAAAGAAATGATGGAAAGAATAGATTGGCCACAGCTAAAAAAAAAAAGAAAAAAGAAAAAAAGAAACAGGCCAAAGTGTATAAATAGATTGATGTTGAGTGGGGGCTAATAGAACTACACTTCAAATAAATAACACACATTACAAAAGGTGACAAATCATTATTCTGTTTCAATCAAAAGATTTGATTAGCAAAGGAAAACGACTTTCACAGTGTGTCCAAAACCTCTCTTTGTTCAGTGGGATTATGCACTCTGGTCATAACTGGTTTAAGCAAGGCGGCCTCTACAGGCCACTGTCACGAGACTCATTTCTCTATATTCCATATATCTTCTCCTCATAATTGCAGTGAATGGCGAATGACAGACCTGCCACAGCCTTCTCTCTCTCGCTCTCTCTCTCTCACCCTCTCTCTGTCCTTTTCCTCCAGCTGACACTTTCCCCTCCTTCCTCTCACTTAATGTCAAACACAGTTGCTGAAAGTTAATTGGACACGGAACGGCTGTCCTGTTACGTAGACTAGGCTGCAGACCTTAATGCATAGCCTACGTGCACACTTGTATGTACAGACCTTATCATTACATCATTTTTCATTACAGTATTGTAGGGACGGCCCCTTGGTAGGAAAGGTCAAATGATAAAGGAGCAGCTCTGCCAAACAGGTTCCACAAACAATAATTGCTCAGCAAGCTGTAGCCCCAGGTGCTGTAGCCATACCTCCCTCCATTAGAAGGACACTCCTCCATTTGTGTCTGGAATGGCCCTTGTGGTACAAAGTAGCATAACAATAGCATCTGTGCTATATGCGCACTAGCACTCTTTGAAAACGTTGTTTACTGCCATTTCTACAGCATTTTCAAAAATATGCGCGTTTCTGAATGCTCGGGTTGCGTATATACATACGTAGTCCCTTCGTGTCAGTTCATCATTTGTTGTTAACTTGTTTACAGAAACACACCTATGTTTATGCACTGTTGTGTGTAAGTTTATGAGAATCTACGTTTTCAGTTGGATTACATTGAAAACATTGGATAAGTGTGGACTAAAGACCAAACTGGGGAGAAAGCAGCGTTTACCCCTAACCCTTTAGAGCTCTCATAAGCTCACATCATTAAGTAACCCTCCCCTTTAGAGCTCTCATAAGCTCACATCATTAAGTACCCCTCCCCTTAGAGCCTGTATAACATAATGCTATAACTGGTTGGGCACATACTGTGTGATTAATACATGTCCTATTGTAACCATGGTGTGTATTCAGGTCATTTCGGCAATGACGGCATTGCTATCGCAGCAAGTAAAACATCACAAATTGTTGCAATGGCACCAGTGGCCATTTTTTGACCATGTTACAGTAGTCTATGCAGTAGGCTACCTTAGGCTCATAATGAAAGTTCAGTGTTTTGGTGCCCTGTTTCATAGGGTTGCATTGGGTAGCTCTTAGCATGATTGGGTAGTGTGAATACTTTATTCCATAGCCATACCACTGGAACCAAACTTCAATTACACTGTAACTGGTGGGGTGGGATGGGGGGGGTGGGGGTGGGGGTGGGGGGGGGGTGCATGTGACAAAGCCTAAATGTCACATCTGTGGGAGGAGGTTTAGCAGCCATATACCCCACAGGGACCTCGGAGACACACGGAATAAGGAGTTAGGCATGTAGAGCCACTGATACAAGAAGGGGGTGGGTGGAGGGGATTTGTCTGGAAGGAGAGGGGCTGTCACGGCCAGGTGTCCTGTCTCGCCTCTTCTCCCCCCGTGAGCGGTGGCGTTGGCGGAGAGGGTGCGTAGAAGGATGCCCACACTGTGTGACACCAATATTACAGGGGAGAAATGACTGCAGCATTCATATTTACTTTAGCCAGATATTAAAAAGATAAACCTGAATCGATCACAGAGAGAATATTGTATTTCACCCTCTATCTCACAGTCTCTCTCTCTCTCTCTCTCTCTCTCTCTCTCTCTCTGTGTTGGTCTAGCACTTTGTTTGTGTGTGTGTGTGTGTGTGCATGTGTGCGCATACATGCTTGAGGGAATGTGTGTTTGTATGTAATGCTGGTGTTAGACAGAAAGCTTTAACAATGTTTGTACCATAAAACATATAATATATGAAATTAAATGTATTTATACTCTATTGAGATTAATAAAGCTGCATACAGAACAGTATTAAAGTGAAGAATGTACGCTTGTCGCTATTGGCATTTTTGAAGTTTTTTTTGTTTTGTTTTGTTTATAACACAATATCTTTTTTTATTGTTATCTCCTTTGTAGTGTTTGACAAATGTGTTTTTTATCGTACTGGATTGACTATAGGCTTGCATAACTATTTTTTGTAATAATTAATGTATTGATATAAACAGTATGCATACTGTAGGTTCCTCTGCTGTGAGAAATGACATGGAAAAATATTGGCCAATATAGATTTTTTTGGACTAAAGAAATAAATGATATCTTTAACAATCTATGAGATGTAAATGTCCCTCTATCTGTGTGTCTTTTTATTGCTGGACCTTTAATGTATCAGTGTGTAAAATATACTGTTTATCAGTTATGAGTTAAGGCCTCGTCACACTCAGCTTTTACTAATTGGCAATATGACGGGAATTCACAACCAACAGAGCAGAGAGCGAAAATGTGGGCAGAATTGAAGGTTTCTAGAAGTATTCATCTATTGCTGCATTCAAGTGGTTGTCCTACTTCCACGTTTTGATATAATTGTAATGCATTTAAACCTGTGCCGGGAAATAAGGAAGCACAGCAACAGTTTTAAGATAACTTGAAATAAACATCTTCTAAAAATGTGTTTATCTGTGCATGCATGTGATACTTGCATTAGAAATCGTATTAGCCTATTCCTAAAGGTCATTGTTTCTGACAACAGCCATCAGTATATGTGACCTACAATAAGCGAGTCACTGAAACATTAATGATTTTAGGTGAATTGCCGTCCTTTCACCTTCATGTGGACACTATTAATGTCTGGAATCGACAGTGAGTCAGCAACAAACAGGTCACCTGCAGTAAATGTGCATTAGTGCCGTCTGATCACACATTGTGGTGGTCACAGATTACGGCGTAACACCGCCTGTACCTTTTTAACACACATCGTCCTGGTGCTGTGACTACCTTCGCTGCCGACTCAGAAGTGAGACAACAATGACCTCCCCCATTTCGCCTCCATGCCTTTTACACAGCACAGTCAGGTGGAATTAAGGGGTAATACTCCCGACCTTGAACACTGTGCACAAAAGTATTCTGGTTCAAACAATGTGGTTAAACTGCTGTGTTCACTCTGGCAGCCATTTCTCTCCCAGGGTTATGCTAAGCCACGGCAGCGCAAAGCCATAGTTTAGCTAACTACCACTTTCATCGGGAATTAAATGGATTTGGTTTGCCTCAGTGGTAATGCAGCTTTAATGCTGCTGTATAATCAGGTGCACACACAGGACTGTCTCTGGAAGACAGCGTGTTTATTTACAGCAATCCACTAGTACTGTCTCAGCGTGTACAAAGTGAAGGGACCTTCCTCATCATCTTCTCCCAGAGATACGTCATTCCCTACACCTGTTCCTAATCCCTGTTGTCCCCTGAACCACACCCCCATCAACATCTACCATACAGACCGTGCTGAACTTCGCCCACACTTACACACAGCTACCTTCAAATCAAATCAAATTGTGTGATGATACTACCGCACAGTCACAGCTTGGTAGTCACAGCTGCATTTGTCTGTGCTCATCATGGACAACTTGACACCGCTTTGTAATTATCACCTGACTTCTACTGTTTGATGAAACTGTTAGCAGATCGAGCTTTGCGAGTGCAAGCACACTGAAGCACAATGGCCGTGTGAACACACGTTTTCTAATGCCTGAAAGATGAAAAAGTTGAATAAATCTAGACATATAAATATGTCTGTACACACCATTTCAGCACCACTGCAGAATATCTAAATCCTGAAATCCCTAGTAAAATATTAATTGGAATTATACCATGCCAAGCATAGCATAACGTATGAAAACAATTTAATTGGTCACAAATCAATGTGTTGGGAGCATGTGCTTGTACTGCATGTATAAGCGGCTGTGCTATGTTCAGTAGTCTGGGAAAAAATTAAAACACAATGGTAATACAAATGCTTCCTCTCCACGTGGGGATCTTGTGGTTACTGAAGGCTTAACACTCGGCTTTCTGTTTTTGCACAGCTACTGTGCATGTAAACACTACAAATGAAAATGCCCTGTCCAGAAATGTGAGGTTTTGAAATACGCTTTTTGAATTTAATCAAAACAAAAGCATCTCTCACTTGAATGCTATATGGTGCTTCCTCAGAATCTCCACCCTCAAAATTGGACATGCTTTGCTGAGGCTGGAATAGTGTTGGGTGGTACGGTCTGCACCACTTTGTTTGTGTTTTCATTTACAGAGCCAAGGCTGTGTAAAAACACGGTGTTATATACAGTACACTGTGAGAGGATATTCACAGAATTTGACAGAAAGTGTATTAGCTTACCCTCGCTCGCTGACTCCACCTTTAAGAAATAGTTAAATGATATATCTTACAAAAGCTCTTTTGCATGAAATTATACGCACATTGTTTTTTACACAACCGATATATGCATCTCTCTATATACTGTAAAGGCTATGATTTGGAGGTGTGCGCATGATCTGGTCACTATATGCAGATACACTGACCCATAGCTAACTTCTGTGTTTGCAGCTCCACTGAAGTTGTTGGGATGCATCACTGCATATTGATGTTCTCCTTATGGATCCAGATCACACTAAAATCTAATCAAATTGTCCTTGACTCATGAATGTCCTTCCCACCAAATGTCATGAATGCATCTCTAACTTTTTTAGATTTCCGGTCAGTCAACAGTCAATCAAACAGACAAACAAATCATGCTAAAAAAAATAACCTCCTTGGCGGCGGTCATAAAGATTCAATCTAACTTGTACAGGAGTGACTAGAGTATCATCACGCAAAAACATTTCACGCTGGATAGAACCATCAGCTTGTAAAATAGCATGGCTATCAACAGGCCCCAAGTCTAATATTCTAAATCTAAATCTAAAAAAAAATTCAACCTTACAGAAGCTCAGAAACAACTTGTATTACAGTTCATGGGGTTTATGCAGCTTTATCTTTACTCCTTGACAGTCCAGATGGAGGCCTTGGACGTTTACTGAAATTCACTCTGTGAGAACAGACACAGTATGACCAAACATTGTAAAGCAAAAGTGTCAAGTTTACGTTAATTTATGCCAAATAATCAGAGGAAAACCTTTATTTCCACCTGATATCATTATTACGCTTGTTTCGATTACCAGAATGTTAATTCATTCTACATTAATTTAACAGACTGGTGATGCCAATAGTTGTCATTCAATTCTTTTGCAGGTGGTTGGACCACAAATCAGAGCAAGACTTATGTAAAGATGATAACGTAAAGTTAAGGATTGATCCGGGATGAGATACATCAATGGTTTTAAAACTGACACAATTATTGTTTTTATAAAAATCTGCATTTTATGGGATGAAAATATAACTACACGTCATATCCGTTAAGAATCACCCCAGGACCTGGCTGGTTTTCATCGGAACACTAAGTCCGGTCATACATCATCAAATTCAAATGTTAATGTTAATATTAATGGGGGTCTCCCTCGCAGCCCCTCCCCTCTCTCTACAAGGTTACAATTTTGGCTTAAGTTTAATTTCGCCGTGAGAATCAGTCTGGGTGTGGTTTATGTGTGCCGACCATGGTGCCGATAGCGAAAACGACCAAATGGTTCATCAAATCAACTGCCAAGTATTTGTTTGCCATTCACAAACAGTTTAAATGTACGGCTCCCCAGATGGACTTGTGACAACAATTCCTCTGGCATGTCAGATTACCAAAATTGAGAACCTTGGTGTCATTTTTCACAACTCTAGACACAAAACGTTAACCACTTGTATAACACACGCTGTCCTGTTCATATTATAGCATTGTGCTATCTTATCTTTAACGAACGAATGATCTCAGATTTATGTGTTTTGTATCCAAGCAAGTGGAAAATGTGAGTTTTGTGAAACTTGCATTTTGATCAATTGTGATTTTTGTGCCTAAAGTTGTGAACAATGACACCAAGGTTCTGAATTGAAATGAAAAAGTTATTTAAAATGAACTGTATGTATCATCACGTTACAATGAACAATTAATATTATGTTTGATACTGGATGGTTGTCATATGGATTATGATACAAATTAGTAAAGGGGAGACACTTGGAGGGAGATAGAGAAGATATGATGTGTGTGTGTGTGTGTGTGTGTGCGTCTGTGCATGCGTCCGTGTGTGTGTGCGTCCGTCCGTGTGTGTGTGTTTTCGTGTTAGCCAATTAAGTCTCAACAGCACAGCTGACTCAACCAGCACTTTGTCCGTGTCAGCTTCAGGGAGTGAGAGACAAGGAGATGGGTGTGCATGAAAGCACGTACTCTCCCCCCACACACACACACACACACACATTAATGTTAAGGTATTCGCCTAATTAGCCACTGTATGATAGGAACAGGATAGGGGCTCAAATGGAACCCCAAACTCCCCTGGTTACATCCACCCTGCTACAGTCAGCCTATCGTTGTTTGACTCATACACAGTCAACCACTCACATACACACACAATAACACAACAACTAATTAACACTCGTCTCACATAAAACCAGTCGCACCCAGTAGACATTTACTATTACACGTTCCTGCCAACAGCCTCGCTCTCCGTATGGCTGGGGAACTGAATTGCTAGCGGGCAACGGAGTGTGTGCATAATTAGTATGTCTGTCTCAATAAAACAACTGGCAACAGGCCTATCAATAATCGCTGTTGAACTATTCTGTCCTGTCGTCGCAGCGCTGGTTGAGCACATGATGTTCACTGCGAGCTACGCTGATAAATGTACTGCTGCTTAGTCTTAATGCCTCCATGCCTTAGAGACAAGGTGAGAGAAGGAGGGATGCAAAGAGAAACAGGGAGAGAGAGAGAGAGAGGGGGGGGGGGGGGGGGGGGGGTTGGCGGCAACAAAAGCA
>JAODLL010024085.1:2500-24948 GCA_026546735.1 Forbesichthys agassizii
CAGCAGGGGGAGTGCGACCGGCTACGACTGCGGCCACTAACCAGTCTGGAAGACAGGCGGGCTCCGTGCCTTGGTCCGGGAGGACTGAGGCCCAGGAGCTTGTCCGGGGACACTGGCCCCGGCAGGGCAGCCTGGTTGGGGGCAGAGCGTGGCCTAGACCTCTCTTTCTGACCTCTGGGAACCACAGCATATGGAGCGGGGCCCGGGCTTGGAGATCTGACTGCTTCTCTAGTGCCTCTGCTACGCTGGCATCCAGTAGCTTTGCCCTGGCCATTTTCATTGTGATTATTAACCCTCATCTGATGGAGCATCGGGTTGATCCCTTGCATCTGAGTCATGTCCCTTGGCTCCTGGGGGTCCACAGAGATGTGGATGTCGGGGAGGATGGGGGACAGGAGCGGGACACCGCAGGTGGGGGATCTTTTAGTGGGAGAGCCCTGGGGAAAAGAGGACGCTGGTGGTTGGTTGAAGTACTTGTGATGCCGTAATGGGTTACCATGGTGAGGCTGCTGCTTCAAGCCCTGAAAGTCAAGAGTCAGACGAGGGTTAGCCAGACACACACATACGCGCACGCACGTCCAAAGCATTATGATTTCAATATAATCTCACTATTTTCAGGAACCTTGTGGACATAACAGGAACATTATCCTAGTGAAATATAACCCTTATTATTACCTGCTCCAAGAAAACAAAAACAATCCCATCAACAACCTAACCACAGAACAACAGGTGAGCATAAGACCATTTTAGAACAAGCTAGTTACCATAGTTACTGTAGCCTACACTAAATGTACACCAAGTAAGTACTTTCCCCATTGGGCAGGCCACAATATCTATCTAATTTAACAGTGAAGATCC
This sequence comes from Forbesichthys agassizii, assembly GCA_026546735.1. Lineage (NCBI taxonomy): Eukaryota > Metazoa > Chordata > Actinopteri > Percopsiformes > Amblyopsidae > Forbesichthys > Forbesichthys agassizii. The sequence continues at coordinate 3,359 of JAODLL010024085.1, forward strand.
TGTGAGGGCAAACATGTTGTCAATCCACAATATGCAAATCCACAGGTGAACCCTCAGGGCAATCATGGATTGGACACAACAGAGCTACTGAAAGTGAGAACTTTTAGTAAGCAGACTGTTCTTACAGCAACTATGTCACTAGTATCTGAGCAACGCGGAGCCTTCAATAAACTTATTTATTAATACTAGGGCTGCACGATTAAACGCATCGCAATCGAGATTAAGATTTCCGTGTTCGGGCAGATAGACAACTCTGTGTTTTCCTCGTCGACTCAGAACATTGAATTATTTTGAAAATGGGTGCATACTAGCATGCAGAGGATGACTTGATGCAAAATAAATATTCTTGTTTGGTGTTATTTTGTGGTCAGCGACGTCACAGAAAGGAAGGCTACTGTGTAAAACATGATTGGACTGCCCATCCTGAGAACAGGTAGATTTCCCGAATGGCCCATCAAAGTTACGACCGCTATGTCCATGGCTACATGCAAAAAATGTAAGAAAACATAATAGTCTGGCTTCAAATGGCTGTGTTCACTTTAAACACAGCAATAATCAAATACCTGTTTTACTTGAGCGATCCAAAGTTCAAAATGGGCGAGGTTTGGAAAAGTTTATCTGCACATAAAGACGTTATGTCTCTGGTAAAGCCAAAATACAGGTTGGAACATTTTTTATTTCTATCATATTCAATCCAGCATATTCAATTGTTACCATTGAGTCCCATTTTAGTAGCCTATAGATTGGGCTGGCAGAACTAATCGCAATTATACTTTATGATAAAATCATGCAGGCCCTATTTAATACCTTCCACGTTCCAAGTGAATAGAGGCATATTTGACACAACCATTTTTATTAGCCAATACCAGTTTGATATGGGATGGAGGTGGGACTTTCTGTAAGAATTTCAACATCATTTGACTCATGCTGACTGTGTCTGTGTGAATGCTTGTGACCTCCGTGACTACTGTAGCTTTACTGTTTGGGCTTGCCGCAAAACAAGTTGAGTTAAGTAGCAGAGGATCGAGTGAACTAGCTAAAGGCCTGCATGCTACTATCTAAACAGTAAGTGAGAAGGAAAACCTTTGGCCACTGAAATGTGATCTACTGTAGTAGGGCCTATAGTACCATGGGACACAGAGGAAAAAAGTAAGACCAAAGAGAAAACATTTGAAACCATTGATATTATTTCAGGAGAGGTATCTTTAAGCCAAGATGAAAGCGACACCGGCAAGTACCGGTACCGTGCGTAGACAATATTAATCTTTTTGTCAGCATTGCATTTTGGGGGAGGAATTTGAGCGGTAAGAGGTCCTGTAATTCTGACCATCGTGATGACCTTGACGCTGACACAATACACATGTAGCCTACATTGACGATGGATCAACCTCTTCTCTTCGGAGTTCCATTCCCATGGCAACACTAAACAAATTGTTTGGTAGTGGCGAACAATGTGCCTGAAACGGATTGCAGAGTTTTTACCTACACTTGAACACTGTCACTTACGAAGATACGGTTACAAGGCCGATTACAGGAGAGAGGCCACGGCGTCGCGCACCAGGAATTGGAGCGCACAGATGCACGGATGGGCATGAATGGGCATGAATGGGCATGAATGGGAATTGCCATAGCTGCACTGCCCATAAGTCTTTCATAAGACATTAAGGTGAGGTAGAGGTTAAGGGTGTATATGAGGTTAGCATAGTAGTCTATGCATATAGGTTCTTCTGATCGCTATAGGCCCGATCACACACAGATACCTTGGCCGAAGAGAGTGGCTGCCTGGCTGGGCCGGCTGTCACATTGACAAACAGTGCGACTCCGCTCCTTGCGCTGAGAAGTTACAAGTGTTTTAACTTTTAAGCGTGTCTTAAAAAAAAAAAAACACAAATATGTGGCATGGCAGTCGCGCTGTACCATAGGAAAACAACGGTCTTGCGGGGAACGCGTTTCAAGCGGCACGTCTCTGTGTGATCGGGGCCATAGGCAACTTTTGAGTTGCTGTGGTGACACTGGAGGCCCAGTGTCGTGGGTCACGGTTCGCTACTGCTCAAGAATGCAAGCCTACTTACATATCTGGCCATCATAGCCACTTTAACACTAGAATAGTATTTTCTATGGAGGCAAGATACCCACTATACATAGCTTCATTCATTCATTCATACCAGGGGATTCAACAAGCTAGTATAAGACAGACAATAATGTGAGATTGGCATTGAGCTCTGTGTGGTGGGGAGTCACACTTTAGACAGCATCCATACAACCTTTAATGGCACTATAGCCATTGTACTGCTATCGCTACACAACGTTCGGGTGGCAACTTGGCCCAACCACAGTACCTCCTTGGCCCAGGCAGGCTTGTCGTTGGGGTTGACGGGGTCTTTGTAGTGGTAATGGTTCTTGTCCACTGGCCGGCCTTCCTGCTTCTGTAGAAGCTGCAGTGACGCCAGGTAGCCCCTCTCGATCTGGAGCTGCCTCTGGAGTCTCTCTGCCTGCCGCTGCTCCTCAAATTGCTTACGCTTGTACTCCTGCAGGGACACGGGGAGACAGACAGGGAAAGGGAGAGGGGGAGGTGGTGTGTAGTAGGGAGGGAGAGAGAGAGAGCAGGAAGAGAAGGAGGATGAGAGGGACAAGCGGTGAGAGATCACGCTAAACAAGAATGCATTAGAGCTGGGAGAAAAAGCTCCCGCTAATAATGAATGGGGACCAGATGGGTGGGGTTTGCTTGATCAGAACTATTTTAACAGTGTCTAATGACACTAGAATATAATTCTATATCCTTAATTTTGTATGCTGTGTACAAATATCCCATAAAAAGACAATAATATTTGACCCAGCACTTTCAATGAATGCCATAGTTTACATACAGTAGTTAGGGGTCCACAATATATTGATCACGTTGTGCAATATCATATCGAACATATTACAGAAAGTATTCAATATGTTGTTTTGTGGAAAGATGCGTCTGTCGGCTGTGTGGCTGTTTGATTTAACAGAAAAGGAGGATGTGTGTCTTAGGAAGACAACAACCCAATGGAGATCAAAGAAGAAACATTAGTGCCTCCTCATTAGCTTGGAATTACGGTTGTATCAGTCTAACACGTAATACTTATGAAAACTTGTTTTAATGTTAAGCATTTATTTTGATGCATTTTCCCATACCTTTATTGTTTTTAATTAGATATCACATTTTGTCAATATTGTGTAACCCTATGCAGTACACACACAATAACACAGAATGAAGGGCGATAAGGAAGGAATGAAAGAAGAGCGAATGAAGGGGGATATTTAAGGGCAAAACCATTACGTAGTGATGCCGTAGTGTATCCTACATTTACTGTGCTCTGAATGAATGCTCAATATTGTTTTTGGACACAGAGTCCTTTAGATCCTGCAAAGATAATGGTACATCCAGCAGCCCATTTTGCATTTTAGTGCATATGTGTGTGGCCCACTAAGTCACTGGTGCTCTAGTGTGACACCTAGTGTCAGGAAGTCACATAGTCACATTGAGCATAAGCAAATCATTACATTAATTATATTTTACCCTCAAAGGGATGCATGTTCAGTTCAAAACCCACTTTCAAATGTCAGGCTAAGAACTGTAATCCTTTCAACACCCATAAAATAGATAGATAAAGTAGCTTTAAATCAACATCTGGATGCAGGGGCACTTAATGCAAGGTTGCAAGGTTGTGGGGTAGAGGAACTGGTGGCGATGGCACAGCACACTATCTATGAATCAGTGCCTCCTGTTAGTTACCAGCAGTAAAGCCTGCTCCTGTAGCAGTTGCTGTTGGAGAATCTCCAACTGCCTTTGCTCCTCCTCCAACTGTCTACGAATATACTCCTGAGCAACAGGCAGGCAGACGGAGAGAGAAGAACGAGATAAGAAAAGAGAAAGGAGGATTAGTAAGGAACAAGAGAAAGAGGCATTATATCCAAAAGGGGGGGGGGGGGGGGGGTGTGGTGGTCCTTCTGAGCCTAGAATAAGACAGCCAAAGAACAATAGCGCAATGTGTCAGCTCAAAGACAGACAGAGAACAGGAGGGACTGCCAACAGATTACATATCGCCAATAATGTGACATGTATTTACCATGTCAACTAGGAAAAGCAAAGAGGAGATGAAGGTATAGTAAAGAAGTGATGACAAAGAGAGAGATGAGCGGGGCGGAGATAAAGGACTAAAAGAAAGAGAGAGAGCGAGAGAGAGAGAGAGAAAGAGAGTGAAAGAGAGAGCGAGAGAGAGAGAGAGAGATGGAATGGCTGCCAGTCAGGCGGAGAGCTGGGAGAAATGTTCTCATATAACCATGTCAAGCTGAAAGATGGCAAATGAGAAATGGACAGTCAAGCAGGGGAAAAGAAGGGACACTTCTTCAACACCCAGGGTCCTGAGGCAAAAGGGAATGAGTGAGTGGATGGAAGAGAAGAGAGAAGAATAGACAGAAACAACAATGATCAGCAGAACAAGAGAGAGGTAGAAAGCAAAAGATTACCTTTGCATTCAGTTGAATGTGTCAGCACATTTAAAGCACTTCTACAGCGCACGCGTGTGTGTGTGTGTGTGTGTGTATGTGTGTGTGTATGCGTGCACCTGTGTACCTGTCTCTCGGCAACTCTCATCTCCTCCTCTCTCCTCCGTTGCTCTGCTTCTTCATATCGCCTCCTCTGCTCTCTCTCCTGCTGTTTTCTCAGCTCTCTGTCTCTCTGCTGATGCTAGGATGAGAAGAGGAACACATCAGCTTCAGTAGAGAGTTAATCAGATTCAACCCTAATCAGAATAACCTGAATTGGCCAGCACAGTCAGCACAGTCAGTCTGGATATTTATCCAAGTATCACATTCAGGTTGTAACGTGTTACAACCTGAATGTTGTAACGTGTTACAACCTGGCTCAAAACTGTAAAACAAAGAAGGTGCAATACTCCAAAATAACAAATAATAAAACACACAATGACATGTGAAAGTACTGGATGTATGTGTTACACGTTAACCAAAACATAAACCAAACGTAGAGCCATTATTGAATTGCACAATTAGAACGACATGGATCATTCACACAACATGTCAGTCATTATGGCATCGTGTGTACAGCACATCAATGGGTTTTCAGCTTGGGTTATTTATGTAGCAGATATCAGGCAGATCACACACACACAGACGCACATTTTATAAGGTGGGGGGGCATGGTAGCGAAATAAAAATGGAGCTTGCGAGCTTCAGTTTTATTTCGCCAGCAAGAATCCATCTGGAAAGCCAAGCAATGTTTGCGACTGAATCAGAGTAGCAGTTGATATGACCAACCAGGGTCGTACTGACAGATATATGGGCGTGGCTTAGGTGTGCCAACAGCAAAAGCGACTTGAAAACAACAGACGCAGATGGTTCATCCAATCAACTGTCAAGTATTTATTGAAGGTGCCTGCCCTTTTCAGACAGTGTCAATGGACTCCCCCGATGGGCTTGTGACTTACAAATCCACCTGGCATATCAGGTGGGGCATGGGTCAGTAAGTAAAAGCACTTTGTAAGTATGAACATCCTAATGCTGTTTACTATGTCTCTCCTTCCTTACCTCCTCCAACCTCCTCCTCTGCTCCTTCTGCTCCTCGATGCGCTTCTGTCTCTCGGCCAGCAGGAGGCGCTTGTGCTCATCATTTTGCTGCTGCTCTAGCTGCTGCTGACGCAAGGCCTCCGAACGCTCCTTATTGGCAAGCTGCAACCGCAGGAAGTCCCGCCTCAAGGTGGACTCCCCGGGGATGTTTATGATGGAGCTGCGATCCAACCAATGAGGGCCACACAGGTCCGACATGACAAGTCATCACAAAGAAGTGATCGTCATTGTGTACGTGTCGTGCGTTTGAACGTTTGTGTGCATACCTGGGCTCACCCGAGTCTCTCTCTTCATCCTCCTCTTCACTGCCAGTGAAATCACATTCAGTCTCGTCTGGAAGAAAAACATGGCATCGAAAAATGTCAATGTATTGAGCACTAGTCTTAGTATTCCTATATAGTTGCCAAACAATAAATTGGCATATTGGCGGCCACTGTGGTCACGAGAAGGGACTGCAGTCAATATGTTTTTAAAAGCTCATATTCTCAGCAGACTCCGCAGTCCTCACCAACCCTGTCCAAATCCTGATATATCAAACTTCCTGCGAGACAGTATGTTACTGCACCGTTCACAGTGACAACCTCGAGGTTACCATATTTCACTGGTTTCACTGGGACATGGGATTGCAATGCTAGGTAGCACTATTCCATAACAATAACCTTAACCTTACACTTGTAAATTACAGTAGACCAATATCCTCGTCTAGAGTGACTCCAAGTGAGAGCGTAAAAAGTTATTGGATTAGCGGCGATCACTATGCTTCAGCTTCTGTAGTCAGATTGGAATGAAAGCATAGTGGTGCAAAGAAAGGACGGACGGCTATTCCCAGGACCGGCACACATACACACACAGCTATCATGTACCAGTGACAAGCTGCATTACATATGTATTTAATGTATGTGTGTGTGTAGTGTACAGTATGTGTGTATCATGGCAGTGTGTTCATGGGTGTGTTGGGCTCTTTACCCTTCTCGCCCCTCTTCTTCTTGGTGCGGTCGATGTGGTCTTTCAGTTGGTTGCGGATCTGTCTCTCATTGGGCAGGTCTCTGATGAACGGGTGATTGATGAGCTGCTCTGTGCTGGGCCTCTGGCTGTGGCTCTTCACCAGACATGACTCTATGAACGACTGGAACTTCTTTGACCTGAACACAAGCATGTAGAAATGTATACTGCTTCACACAAAAAACTAGATGCATTGAGGTTCCCATTGAGGTTTGCAGGCCTCAACAAAACATGGTTCTATTACTCATTCAGTCAAAAATGCAGACAAAATATTATTCATAATGTGTTTTGTTATACTATTAGAATCCTCTAAGTCATCAGTCCATGTCTATGTACAAAATTACAGGATACACACATTTTTTAAAAGACAAGTCAGGTTCAATGAATGTTCCTACCTAAGGACACTTCGGCAAAGTATACTACTGTACTTTCAGAACTTGAACCCACGGCAATGCATTTCCATACAAACTACACTAACTACTTACAGTATCTTATTACATTCTATTACATTACCACCACAAGTCAATCCTACAAGACGTACAGTTGCATTTTTCATAGAATTAAGATAAAAGTCATGTGAAAAAGAAAGTACATCTTCTTTGCATTCTATGGATTTACATGTCAGGACATAACAATCATCTGTTCCTTAGCAAGTCTAAATATTTGGTAAATACAACCTCAGATGAACAACACCAAATTACATATTTCACCATGTCATGATTTATACAACAAACATAACGCTAAAATGGAGATGCCATGTGGGAAGAAATAAGTACACCTTTACTGATTTATTATTAATTAAAATGCATCAAAGTATCAGACAGCTGCTGCTAATCAAATGCCCTTGATTCATCGATTATCAGCACGTGTGACCACCTCTATAAAAACCAAGTTTTAGCAGATTGCTGCTCTGGGTCATTCAGATGTGTGTTAACATAATGCAAGTAAAACTCAAAGAGTTTTCAGTCTTCAGACTTTACAGAATTCCTCCACAACGATGTGAGAGACTGATGAGTCATATAGAATATAGTTATTTCAAGTTATTGCTGCTAAAGGTGGTTCTACAAGCTAATAAATTGGAAGGTGTACGGTCCACACATGGCTTCTTTATTTAGACTTTATGTTTGTTAAATAATGAAACGGTGTATTATGTCATGTGGTGTTGTATGTGGGATGTATTTACCAAATATTTAGACCTGCTAAGGAACATATGTTTGTTATTATGTCTTGAGATGCAAAGCCATAGAATACAAAGAGGGTGCACTTTCTTTTTCATTATTCAGGCAGTGCTGTTAGCAGGACAACCACTCACCACTTCCTAGACTTGAGTCTGGGGGCGGGATTCCGTGGAATGAGAAAAAGGGCTCTCATTGGATGCATGTCACACAGCGCTGGAGAGACAAAAAGGTTTGAGATCCAGGAGTCCTCAAATTATTAGACTGTCTTAGTTGTCAAACTGTTATTTGACTGACCTAAAAGGTTTGATGCAGCTTGCAGTCATCTGAAAAGTTTTGCTGGCTGACAATAAAACTGTGGGCAATGTGTGGGCAACGATGTGTAGCACAGTTGTGAGTTATTGTCTCTGTCTGTGTGTGTGTGTGTGTGTGTGTGTGTGTGTGTGTGTGTGTGTGTGTGCGCGTGTGCACATACGTGGAGCTCCTTCAGCCATCTCTACTGCTGTTATTCCCAATGACCACAAATCACTCTGGAATGACAGTGACAGACAATAAAAACATAAGGAATGCTACACAGCCAGAGAGACAGCCAGAGAACAAACACAAAGACAGTAAGAAAGTAGCACCTTGAAGTCATAGGTGGCTTCAGGGTTCTCGTCACAGGCGATGACCTCTGGGGCCATCCAATAAGGAGTCCCGATGAACGTGTTCCTACGTCCCACTGTCCGGTCCAGCTGAGCTGACACGCCAAAGTCCACTGACACACGCATGCAACGACAAAATACACCATGAACAGTCACACTTCTGCTACAGCGTTGCCGTTTGCTTTGTGCAGCAGCATAGAGAACAATAATGACAGATATACTGTATGTGATATATGTTAGTGACCTGTGGTCAGAGGATGCACCGACCTAGTTTAACCTCAGCGTTCTCCGTCAGAAGGACATTCTGCCCCTTGATGTCTCTGTGGATGACCTTGTGTTGGTGGAGATGAGTCAACCCCTGTAGAAAAAGACACATGCTGAGGACACAATGGACGGCTATGTTCAAACATTATGCTTACAGACCTTACTGAGACAAGCCTTCAGCTTGACGCAGTGTACATATACTGTACTGTACCTTATGCAAGTAAGTAATGTTGATTAGTCACAAAGTAAATCAAATAAAACAAACTTCACATAATACATTTAGAGAGGGCAATTTAGAATGTACCTGCTTACAGAGGTACCATCTTAAGAATGTTTTATCTACTGGCATTTTATTGTCGGTGTAATAAAAAAGAAAAATACAAAAAATATGTCTGCAAAAAGCACTCAATGATCTGTACAATGATAAATACAATGATCTGAATGAGAAATAAACTGAACCTGCATGTTGTATAACATAGCCTACATCTCCTTCAGATGGGTGGAACATTATCCCCCCTATACTACTCACAGACTTCCTGTCATGCACCTGGTGAAAACATATGAGACTCCACAGAGACAAGCCCACAGTGATTCAGATGTTGTCTAATAAAGAGATTAAGTTGGCAACAAAGAGAAAGACGTTATTGCATATTTCATGGATTATCCAATCAGGTTTTTCAATAGTTGATTCACGATGACAACTGTGGGTAATGAGGCATTGTAAACTGGATGTGTGGCTTTGTTGTTGACTGAGCCTCCTCTACTGCATTTGGTTTAATAGCATTAAATGGAAAGCGGGAGAAAGGAAGAGCGTTGGTAGAAAAGGGCAAAATGCTGTGAGATGAAGGAGCCATACAGAAACACAGGCAGAAAAGAGAGAGGAAGAGGAGACTATTGAGGAAGACGACAGAAGAGTGATGAAGGGTGAGAAGAAGGATAAAAGCGGATGATGGGAAATCGTTCCTTGACGGAGTTTGGTGCGGCGATGCATGTAATTGACAAGATGTACTGATAAAGCTTCTGTCTGAGACTACAGCCCAGAGCACACACAGCAGCAATTGCAAGCATCTGAGATATCATCTGGCGAGGAGATTAACAGATTTGGCGACTTGATGGAATTCTTGGCATATCCGACAAATAACAACACCAAAACAGCACCCATGCCTCTGTAGACAAACAATGCATTTTGAATGCTATTAAAGTACAGCAAAGAATAAAGAAATCACCTTAAATACACATACAGTATGGAACGTACTGCATTAGATGTTCAAAACAATATATCTTTTATGTAGTAAAATCATATATATAAATTACCTGAATGGTGATTAAAAATTTAGAATGAATATACTATACCCATAAGTGGAAATCTTCCATATATAAATATATATCTTCTAATTTTAGTGTGGCATGTTTGAGACGTGGCAGTTTGATAAACAAGCCCAAAATACATAGCCAAAATCTACCTCAATAGAAATAGAAATGCTTATTTTCTGAAGCTTCACAGTTAGAATGGGTCACTGTAATAATTTTAATTCTTTATGGGTCGGGTTCACATAAATGGTTTAAGTCTAGTCCTAGACAAAGAACTATCTTCATTGAACTTTTCTTTATAGGCTTTAACCATGCCTGTGCAACTTACAAAGGACAACTCTGACAAGCGTGGCGGGTGTGTCTATGGATTTTATACTTTACAGCCAATACCATTGTTGCTGACTAAAAGAGTAGAGGTAGAAGGTAAATGCTTACTGGCTTACTTCCATGATGAGTGTAAGAGTCAATTACAGGCATATGACAACTGTGGCTCAAGAGCACATACCCTGAGGATCTCACGGCAGATGTAGGCTGTCCACTCCTCCTTCAGGGAATTTCCTTTGGTGTTCTTGATAAGGTCTGTCACTGAGCCAGCACCACAGAACTCCATCACCAACTACACACACACAATTCAAAAAGTGTGACATTTTGTCTAAATATTCATAAAGTATGTTTAAATGTTTCTTATTTATCTTTTTTTTCATGTAATTTATTTCTGTATTTTCTTATGGGAAGCATAATTGTATATGTATTCCCTTTATGTAAAGCACTTTGAGCTGCATTTCATGTATGAATAGTGCTATACAAATAAAGTTTATTATTATTATTTATTATTATGTATTCTACAGCAGGGACTGTGTTAATGTACATTGTTATGTTACCTTATGTAATCATCATTTAAAAGCACTGTATTATGCAATTGTTTTCCCTTATCTTTTCAGCTTCAGTTGTATAGCTGCTTTGACAGCACAATAGTAAATACATAATTAAATATATATAACACATGTCAAGAGCATTTATATGGAGGGGAAAATACTAATGCACATGAATAATAGCACATGGCCTGTATTCATTTGACGCAAATGTGCACTCATACACAGAGACAACACACACACACGTGACACCTGGCAGCTGTTGAGTCAGGTATTGTTATGTAGGCAGTAGATCTCGACGGTCTGTGTCTGTCTGTGTCTGTCTGTGGTATTGTTTGTGTGGCTCCTCAGATCAAGTTAACACACGATTCAGTGCAGCAGTCAGTGAACAGTACAAGTACACGCACATGCACACAATACATTATGCATAATACAGAATACAGTGTACTTGTATCTGCCTCACTGTGTTGCACACGCACTAGTACACGCACACATTTAGACACCCACACACACGCAGACACAAAACATACCCAGAGCTGGTCATCTTCGCCAGGAGGGTTCTTCTTGATGAAGGCTCCATAATAGGTGGCAATATTTCGATGGTGGCTGTACTTCTTCAACATGTTTATCTCTGCTTTAATTTCTTCTTCTTCATCCTGACACGCACGCACAATGAAAAAACATCTTGTAGCAAAACCAATAGCGATGTATTTGCATTCTAAATCATCATTATATGGTAAATTATGAGATTAAAGCGCACAGATGGGTTCTGAATTATCCACAACAACCCAATTATGTGTAAATTGCTTTTGTAGTGGGTTATTGCGCTAAAACCAATGTAGATTTTTTAATAACAGTTGTTTAGCTGTGGCTGGTTACTTAAATATCTAATTTCTCATTCATTATCTCGACATTGGCAAACTGAGCCTTGATGACTTCCATTTATTCAGGGAAAATTGAAAGCTGTTTTAGCAAGTCAGTTTTGAGTAGAATCGTTTACTTAACGTCAGTTTTCATTAATACTCTAATGTGCTGTAACCTTTCATTGAAATGTTTTTTGTTTTTTTCTTTAGTTTTTTTTTAATGTAAAAGCTGCCCTTACTTCAGTATTTTACTAATTACTAATTAATTAGGAGTTTCCACCGGCTGATTCATTTTTTATCCACTTACTTGAACCGTATTTGAACATCAGTTTGTTAGGTAGCATGTTTGTATGAGGGGGAAGCTGGAAATGGTGGGTGCCCTTTATAAAAGCACGTCCAATCTATCGCTGTTGATTCACCTTCAAACACAATCGTGTTCAAAGTAGTTCCTCCCAACAGTGTTAACTCATCCATTTTTTACTCATTTAAATGTTACGGTATTACCTCATAATTCATTGATGTCTTTTTTCCTTCTTTCATTTCCCCATCATGTACTGTATTAATTCATCAGTTTGAGATTCCTTGAGTCACTCAGCTATTAATCCCTTCATTATTAAATCAGACGGCTCATTGTTTGGCTGAGACACAAGCTGTGAGATGCTATAAATATAGCTGAGATTCCCTCCTGATTTAAAGACACGCTTGAGACCACACTGATGCCCTTCTACAGTACCACCAGCTAGTATTACCATGGCGATAGGCCTGTCCTCATTTCCTCTCTGCCATGTCTCACACACGCACTGACTCATCGCTTATAATTAGAGGACATGGGCTATGGTGGTATAATCACTTCAAATGATTTGCTGTGTTTGTTTGTGCGCGTGTGTGTGTGTGTGTGTATAGACGTCTTACCAAGTAAAATCCATGATAGCATAATAATGTGAGATATGACATTGCTACTGTGTGTGTGTGTGAGTGTTTGTGTGTGTGTGTGTGTCTTACCCCTGTGACGTCCATGACCTTGATAGCCGCCAGCTGCCCTGTCTTAACATGGCGACCCTAGAGACGAGGATAAACCGAGACATTATCAGACCCATGTAGGTACATTGAGCATAACATCAGCTGCTAAAACAGACCATCAGAGCGATGTAGGCTAGTCTGACACGTTATGTAAGTATAGGCCTGGGAGATAAGATACCTAGCAGAAGGCCCCAGTGGTAGGTTTTGGACTAGTGCTAGCTTTGATTAGCCAATGAAGCTAACCGGGCTGGTAATTATGTTAGGCCCACCTGCAGGATTGCAGCTGATTAGCATATTACAACAGCACGTGCACAGCATGTGTGTGCCCGTGCACACGCGCACATACACAGACAGCAGCACCCTCAAGCCCTAACCACGGGCACACACGCGCGCACACACACACACACACACACACAAACAGGGTTTCCTAGTGGGCTTGAAAACCAGATGGTATTAAGGGCCGGTGCCTGCAGTATCTCTTGAGGGCTTTAGTCAGGGGCCCATTCTAAAAATGACAGTCTTGGCCAACACATTGTGGGAACACAGCAGGAACACACAGGGACAGAGAAGAGCCAACACTGCAGTTAAAACTAAACGCTGCTATTCCCCGTCTATGGAGCTTTATTCAAGCACAGTCAAACATCACATGATACTGTTGCTGAGGCATGCATAATTAAACATGAGTTTATACAGTAGTTACAGGACCAGATTCACTATATAAAAGACAATATAAGCATGGTCACTTAAATTGTGCTCACCAGCACAGCAATATTCTGTTTAGATGATACATCACTGATCAATAACAGTATAGCTTATTAGACACTTAGAATACTATACAGTAGCATGGCTGAGAAGGCTAGCCTAAGGTACTTTGGATGTTTAATGAGCTAGTTTATATAGTACTGTAGTTACAGTACAGTTCTACACCCATATGCTTCAAAACTACTAGTTACTGGTAGGCTGTTGGCAATCATAACTAATGCATCTCAAAACAGGCTTTGTCGCTACAAGATGGGAGCTAAATTTGATCAGTACAATAGCTAAAGGGAGATGGATCTTTAAGAATAATACAATAATTTTCAATACAATAATATATGTTTCACTGAACAACTCTTCTGAGACCAAACTATAAAAGTAAAATAAAAACATTGTATATGGTTCACTGTAACACAGTCCAACACTAAACAATGTACACCGAGAGATACAAGATGGCATTAGACAGACAGCCACAAACGCAAAATATCATTAACAGTGAATGAGCTCTTGAGCAGGGATTCACTAGGATCAGACTGCCCCAGTTCCACATGCACAAGGACTGGCTTTGTTTAAGACCAACAAAGGAATTATAGCCAGAACACGGCTACTTATGGTCAACAGCCTCTGCCTTCATGCTGTGAGCACAGAAATGGACACAGCGGCTATTTGACCGACGTTGGAGAGGGAGAGGTGTAAAGAAAATCTCCCCCACTCCATTTGTCTCTCACTCTGGGCTAATGTCGTTCATCCTTATTTAATAACCAAGAAGCAGACCGGGGGAAAACAGCACCATCTGTTCAGCTTCACCTCACTCCATTTGATTTAAATCCTTCATGTCTTCTTCTGTTCAGTCTGTCCACTTAAATTCAAAGTGGTTAATTGTCTTAACTGACAAAGGCATTAACCTTCATACATTTTATTGTTTTGCTTTCTCCACATAGGTTAAGATTCCTGAGATATGATTAGGTTGGCATTCTTCGATTTAACTACTATTATATTTGGACAAGTAAACAAGTAGTCATGTGTGCAGTATGCTTGACTTGTGTTATGCTAAACACACCACTAGTGTGCATTTTGTTGAAGGCAGTTCCCTGGAGGAATTGGTGGCAAAAATGTAAATTCTGTAAAAGTATACTGTGTCCAAAATGGGAGCTATTTAAAATAGATCAGTCATGCATGCACACCATTGCTATACACACTGTGAGAGTGTGCTGTGACTCAAAGTGGAAATGAAGGACTGCTGAAAACGGCATAAGAATGAAATACAGCCATGTCCTCAGATATTTTTACAGCATTAGCACTGCAGACTTCAAAAGCGCACTTTGAGGATAAGTTTGATGGAGATTTTGGCTGTAACAGTTTGATTCCATTATACATTTATAGAGCCTCAACATAACCTTGCGTTTCAGGGACAGCCCACCCGCTCTATGAGCTCTCCCATTCAGAAGAAGCTTGGCTCAGCCCGTTCATCCCTCCATCCACTCGTTTGTTGGCCGCTTCTCTCTCTCCTCCTACTTTGACCTAGATCTGCTGGCTCACTCTGTAATTCTCTTTCCTCTCTCCATCTCTGCTTCACACTGTGCCTTGGCTCACTCACTCTGACATGTTTCCATAATGTCCCTCTTATTTGCTCTATTATTCTTATTTGTCTCTCTCTCTCTATGTGTGTGTGTGTGTGTGTGTGTGTGTGTGTGTGTGTGTGTGTGTGTGTGTGTCATTGCCACCCCCACCCCAACAATCATCTTCTCTCAGATACATCTGCAATGCCTGACATCCCAGACCAGCGGTGTGTGACAGGATGTACTCTGGACTTTACTGAGAGCCGAGCGCTAATGCCCGCCAAGCCAGGCGTGATCTCGGCACGCTACAATGCAGTCCAAGAGCTGATATAGGACACTCACTTGAGCTGTCTTTACACCTACAGTAGCCTACAGCTGATGTAGGTCTGCACAATTTTTCGCATTTGAATCAAAACCGTGAGATTGTGCGATTTGATTTGATAATGACGGAAACAGAATTATGAGCACTGCTTACTATATTGCAATCGCATATCGCAATATTTGCCAAACTAATCGCAATATTACTTTTTTATCAAATCGTGCAGCCCTAACGCACACACACACGTTATGGTGAGCCTGCCTGTTAATTGACAGTTTTCCAGAAAAGGTAAGAGATCTTGAGATGCTATAGGCAATACTATATAGTACAGTATACAGTCACTGGTTAGGGAAGAGGAAATGGGTCATACCCTAATATGTGACATTGTGGTAATCCACACACACACACACACATACACACACACACATGCATGCACGCACAGTGTGACTTAATGTAGTCGAAGCACATTTTCTGGCACAGCCTCAATTCCACAGAGGCTGTCGTCATAGTAACTGCATCATGGGGAAAAGTGGGCTGTGGGTTTTGCCCCTGGGCTTCCTCTCTCTCACATACACCCACGCCTCTTTTTTCCTCTCTCTTTGACAGAGAGGCCCAAAAGGAAGGGAGACACACACACACACACACACACACACACACACACACACACACGCACACACACACACGCACACTCAAAATAAGGTCAAAGATCTACCACCTTGTGTTCCAAACTCCAAAACCAATTGCAAAACCCATTCCTTTAAGATTATATTGACTATAACAGCAGTTCTCATCCATCCGTCCTCCAGTGTGTGTGTGTGTGCGCGCCCATGTGTTATCCTGCAAATAATAAGGTGTTTATAGCTCACATGGGTGAGTTACAATTTCTTCATAGGGAGAACCACTGGACTATAAAACTGTTTTATATCCCAGCATGCACTGCAGAAAGTACCAGCACTTCTGGCTGGCAATACAACTGGCTTCACCTGAATAGTGAAGCTCTCTAATAAATGATACGACTATACACCCAGTCACACCTCACCATAGCGCAAACACACTCACTTGGCCTGCTCGCACTCACTCACACACACACACACACACACAAACAATGCAAGTGATGCAAAGAAATCAGCAGGGCTATAAATACAAGTGACAAAGACTTCCATTCCAATATAACATAACATATAAAGCAGCTAACGCAGGAGGATTCCACCTGGTGTGTTCAGCTAATGAAACAGCAATCTATCAGCAGCCACAGATAGAGCCATTCATTAGCCTACTTGGTCTAACACCACCAACAAGCAAATTAACCGGCCAATCGATGCACAAACCTGCTTGACGCAGGGCTTCAGGTGGAGACTAAATGTGGGATTATTTAGTCTCCACCGAATCCTTGCCCGGACACAATGGTGTGAATGCAAGTTCATAAAAACTACCACTACATTTTTCAGCTCCCAGTAAGTGGTGTTTCAGGATGCTTTGTTTCACAAAATCTGTAATTTTGGTAACATGAACTTTCTGACACCACTATAGAAAACTGAATTGATTATACTCAAATGTTACAATACAAATGTTACAATACAGTAACTATAGTGCATTTATTTAATGAAAATCAGGACCGTGTGAGGTATTTCTTTCCATTCAGGTTGGAAATGACTTTCCAGACCACATGCCCCCGCGTGTATTTATAGAATTGATCTGGCAGCCTCTAAAAATAACACATAGTGCATGTAATTTACACTCTCACTGTGTGTGTGTGTGTGCACTGCGCAAGTGTGTGTGTGTGTGTGTGTGTGTGTGTGTGTGTGTGTGTGTGTGTGTGTGTGTGTGTGTGTGTATGTGTGAAGAGGCAGGTTCAGCAAATCGGCATCGCACTCCAGCAGCCCGGGAGGTCAAATGAACGACACAGCAGATTTACAGACTAGAGATAAATGAGAGAGAGAGAGAGAGAGAGAGAGAGAGAGAGAGAGAGAGAGAGAGAGAGAGAGAAGGAACAAATAACTGAAGTGGAAAGAACAATAAAATAATCCATTTGAAAGAGAGAGGAGACTACAGTGTGTTTGGCGTGAAGTCAGGACACAAAGAAGTAGACGCTCTGATGGACGGATTAAGAGGAAGAATGATGAAGAGCTGGGATGTGTGTGATATTGATTCAGCTATTGATGAACATTAATTCACACTGTGCAAAACAAACGTGGCCCAACAGCTCATCGCAGACAACCCTCAATTAGAGAGAGTTTGAGAGAGACAAGGAGAGACAGACAGTTGTGGGGGAAAAGAGCAGTTATTGACATCAGGCATGACTAATTGACCATAGTCTGGGTGGGAGGAATGCATTGTGGGTAAGTGGGGCGTGTGGCCTTGGGGAAGACAGAGCGAACATGGAAATAGACTAATGAAGGTGTCAGGTGTGTGTGTGTGTGTGTGAGAGAGAGAGAGAGAAATGATTAAAATGTGTCTTTGTGCACGTGTGGGCAGACTGAGCACATCTGCTGTTCCCCCAGCAACAAGGAGCATATAACATAGTTACAGTTCACAACTCATTCAAAAGAAATTAAAATGCTGACACCCACGCACATAGATTGAAATACAGTACTGTAAGAGGGAAACTATTAAGCTGTAATGCAACACTATAAAGCACAAATACATGTACAGCAGGACTATATTGGACAGCCACTATTATATATATTGATATGTCGGTATTGACATTTAAACTAGGTAGTCTTGACTTATACTGGAACACAGGTGGACACGTTACATTTTCGAGGGTTGTCACATATATGTAAAGGCTAGTACTTGCATGCCTAAAAGAGAGATAAGGACATTCCTTCAGACAATCTCCACACCAAAACGCAGGTCGGTTTGACTAACATGATCAAAAGAGAGGACCCTGCAGATGAGACTGGCACACGCCTGCCGGTGCAACTGCCTCCTGCCCAGCAGCCATATGCATAATATCCTCCTTCATACCATGCTGACATGCTGCTAATGGACAGTAAATAGGCTACTATGATGAACAGCCTAAAACAAGTAATTCACATACTCAATGTTAAGTTTGCATTGCCCACCAGGTCGCTCACTGCAACTATGTAGTTTAGATATCCTACTATGCTGATTGCGTACTCAATACTATACTGTATCGCGTACATGTTAGTAGGCTACATTGGACATGCTACACGTTGTTACAACAGTAAGATTATCCACAACTCAATAATTCATTCATTTAGGCTAACTTTTTGGAAACTATAAGCAGCAAAGTAGCATCATTCATTGAGGTTTACCTGCATGATGAGACCGGTAGCCTACCATATAGACATGGGCATACACAATCATACTGTATGAACATGCTCCCTCATAACATGCCACTGACATGCTGCTTGGACAATGAATCTGTATATCTCTATATCTTTATATGATAAATAGTCTTAAATCATTTACAAACTCAATCTGAAGACGTTTAAAATGTTTTGTTCACAACTGTATTGCTGGAGCTACTGTACTCTAGTTCTAAAATGTTTATGATCTGATGCTGATGTGAATATCTTAATGTGTCCATTAGGCCTGCTCACTGTGTTTCACCACACATTCACTATGCATTTTGAGGGGCACTGTTTCAATCATTGTAGGATATAGGTTGCTATTAGAAACAAAGAAGAAATATTGCACTAATTCTGTGCTGTTTTTCCAATGAAACAGCACAGAATTACCAAAACTGTTAAACAAAATGTTACCATAAACATGCAACTACAGTCTGAAAAAACAAGGATGCTTAGCTTCCCTTGGCCTCTGGGAGAACACGCCACTGCCCACCCCATCACCTCCCGCTGTGACTAGGTGCCCTTGAGCATCAGGTAATCTGCTCCGCAACCGCCAGTGGAATACTAATGTTGTACTGGCCTTCGCCCGCAAGGAAATGTGTCACTGAATGACAAGTCATTAAAATAAAGTGAAACCCCATATAAGAACTTATGTGCTCAGCAGGAAAGGAAACATTTGTTGTAAATAAGCTATGCTGCTTACTAGCATATAATTGTATGGATATGTCAATATTGTGTGTATGCAAATAAACTGAATTTAAAAATAAATGTTATCGACCAGATGTTTTACCTGAGTGATTTTCTTGCAAAAAAATCAAGCGTGTACTAGGGCTGGCCCCCAAAAATCGATTATTCAAGTATTCGTTCATTGGGTATGTATTCGATTTAAATATTGGGATTCGAGTATTCGTTTATTCACATTATGCATGCATGTTTTCCCATTAATCCCTACCGTCTCCATATAAACCCACGTGTTGAAATCACCTGCCCTACACTGTATCATCAACACAATTGATTGCAATTGGCTCTGTTTGTAAGAAGAGAGCGAGGCTATTCATTCAACACACCCTCTTTTTATCTAATACAGGATATATATGCTATTTGACAGCTCTGACTGGCTCTATTGACGTGTCATTCAAAGTGGCAATTTTGAGCACATGGCTATGTTTACATGTCTGCGTACTGAAGCTAGGTATCGAAGATTACTTATGTTATACTTATAGTTGAGTGTTTTTGAGAGAGTATTTGAATACTCGTTTGGAAATGCTATCAAGTATTCAAAACCCGTAAAATGGTATTCGGGACAGCCCTAGCGTGTACTGTATGATTTTAGACTGGATCTGATGACTAATGTCTTCTTTTAGACTTTCTCTATAGTCATATAGATTTATATATCATATATATAGAGAGATTTTTTTTATTTTTTAAATACAGCAGGTATATATGATACAGTACTTATCCGTGCATCTTAGCTGCATTTTACTGTTGTGATGGTGCTCAATGCGGGATGTGTGCGTGCACTGTGCATGATTTTGTGCGTATGTGTGTTGTGTGTGTGTGACTGTGCATGTTCATGGTAGTATATAGGATGCTGCGGCATGACTGCCAGCAGATCAGGAAGATAAAGAACTTTGAAGATTTGTTTATAGCAAAGAAGGAAAGGGGTCACCTGCAGGTAAAGGAGCATGAGAGAGAGAGAGAGAGAGAGAGAGAGAGAGAGAGAGAGAGATGGAGACTACTGGGAGATAGAGAGTAAATAACAGACTTAGGGACACAGGCAGGGCTAAGACTATGGTGATAACATAGACATTGAGATGCCATTGAAGGCAATCAGCCACCTCCAGTCTCCACAGTGCTTCACTGATTGTAGCTGTAAGATAGAGAGGAGAATGTTACATTAGGCACACACACAACAAATATGTATGTACTGTAAGCAAGTGTATGTTATGAAAAGGGAAACCCTCACAGCTCTATGTGTCCTGAGCTTATACTGTAGTCCCAGACTCTGTGTGTGTGTGTGTGTGTGTGTGTGTGTGTGTGTGTGTGTGTGTGTGTGTGTGTGTGTGCGTGTGCGACTAGTGAATATTTCAAAAGAGTGAGGAGCTCATCGCCTGTGGAAGAGTGGAGTGGATGTGTTCAGTCATTAGGAACAGATTGGCTGCCCTCCTTCTCTCCTCCTTCCTCTGTTATAACACACAGTAGGGAGAATTGAGAAAGCGAAGGCGAAATGTTTTGTGAATGCCAGGGCCGAAGTGGAAGTGTCGTCCATGACATGCTAAGCTGTACGCGTCATTGGCTGTTCACATGGACTTGCTCCCGAGCGTGTGTGTGTGTGTGTGTGTGTGTGTGTGTGTGTGTGTGTGTGCATGCGTGCGTGCACAAGCGATGCTGCTCGGCATCCTAGTGTGTCCTTATATCTCCTACGGCTCTCAGGACCAGCTGTGATTGATTAATTAGCCAATCCATAAGTCTGTCAGTCAATGGGGGTGATCACACACTCATCCCCTAGAAAACTACATGTCCCAACAGCCCCCCCATTCATGTTTGCATGAGAAACAAAGAAGGTACAACATTTAGAAGAGAACATAGGTCACATGAAAATATAGATAACTGGGATCGAGAGAGATAGAGCTGCTGGGAAATAGAGACAGATCAAATAGATGGTTTGAAGACAGAGCGAGGTGATGAGAGGGAGGGAGAGAGAGAGAGAGAGAGAGCGAGAGAGAGAGAGAGAGAGAGAGAGAGAGAGAGAGAGAGAGAGAGATTTAAGGCCCTTTAAACGTGGCCAGTAAAAGACACACACACACACACGCACACACACACACACGCACACACACACACACGCACACACACACACACACACACACACACACACACA